>PVIC010032614.1:0-20584 GCA_004025085.1 Thryonomys swinderianus | reverse complement strand
CCCCCTATATATATATAAGCTTTGCTTCCTTTTTTACTATCGAAGTTTTTCTTTGCCTTCTTTACTTATCCTTACCTCCTTTTCCTTTTGAATATTTTCTATTTCACAATATCTATCATACATTTTAGAACTCTCTGCCATAAAGTGATAAATAGGAGTCATTTATACTCAAATGGATGTTCCTTGAGGGCATACTCATAAGTGAAATAAATAGGTTACAGATGTGTAAAGACCATATCTTTTCTCTGGTATGAGAAACTGAAGTATAAATGAGTTCATTTCAATTTTTATAATTTTTAAGTCATGACAGAAGAATACATAACTTCAAAAAGGTACATAGATTGCTTCAATATAAAATGAAATGTACTGGGAAATAAGAGATCATGATTTACATGTAGAACCTTATTTTTATTAATGATGATTAAAAATATTGAATTCTGAGGCAGAGACAGGAGGATTGCTAAGTTCACGGTGGCTTGACTGGGCACCATAGTGAGCTCAGGGCCAGCCTGAACTACAACGTGAGACCCTGTCTCAAAAAGCAAAAAAAAAAAAAAATATATATTGAATACTGATTTTAATGGTTTATTTATAAGAACCAATAAATGCAATCTTAAATTCACAGAGATGCCATATAGACTATGCAGCTAGGTTTCATTTTTATTGCATATTTTAAGTTCAAAGAGCTATTTTGTTTTCAAGCTATTTTGTTTTGTGACTAGCTCAACACTGGACTTTCTTTACATGGCAGGGAGATTGACTGGGTGTCATTTATTGTTTGGAAATAACCTGAATCCAAGTGAATCCCAAAAAGCTCCTCTACTTTCCATAATATTTAATTTACAATCAAAGTTTTATTTTTGGACTTAGGTTTATAGTGACCCTTCATATAATTACTCTGCTTGTCTTGGCTAAGCATGGTCTAATATACAACATGCTACATTACAAAGTCATAAATACCAAAGGCTTTTTATTTTGAGTCTTTTATATTTATTCAAGAGGAGATTTTGTCCCCTTGAATAATGTTTTAGGATAAATGGCTGGTGTAAAAGTTGTCTTTATATGAACAATGCAAAGCAGGCATCATATGTGTGTCTTCTGTCCTGTCTCGGAGCCCAGGCGCTGGCCTCGGGGTCACGCGTTCTTTGGGTGGGTCTCTCCCTTTAGATTGTCACACTCCCCTTGAAGTTCACTGCATTTGGTACTGACCATACTGTGCCATTTTGCAGCTTTTCCTTGCACTACTGTAGTTAAGGGTGCTGTAGTGTTTGGATTATAAATACAAACTTACAGGAGTTTATGATTTGTTTTGACAATGTCTAAGAATGTTGGTTTCACACTGGATTTCAGTAGTATGCTTCTCTTTTTTGATTTTTTTAAAAGTGGGATTGGATATATTTGCTTATTCCACATTGTCTTCCACTTAAGATTGTAGACTGCCTTACTCACCCATGAGAGACTGGCATAATGAAGAGTGTTGCTCCTGTTTTGCGGAGATCTCTCATATCTTCCAGAGAGACTGAGTGCGAGGTCACACAGAGAAAAGGTAATGGAGGTAAATGAGGTTAAGTCGGAATCCAGAAGTTGAAGAGCAGCTCCCTTAAACTCACCCATTTTAGTTGACAGGTGGCCCTGGGAATACCTGTTTTCTTCTTCTCCATTACTTTTGCTTGTTTTGATCCATACACTTGAGAGACAGCTTTACGTACTTGGTCAGACTGTCCACTGCTTGTTCCTGATGAGCCTTGTGCGTGGTGCTAGTAGTTAGGTGTGGTGAGCAATGAGACGAGCTGGTGAGTACAGCAGAACAGTCATCATCTCGGCTGCGGCCACCTGGTCTCTGAGTACCGAGAAGCACAGCTCAGCTGACTTTGTTCAGGAGCATCGGGCAAAGCCAAGGCCCTGAATTCAAAGACCAAGCTCAGGGAAGCAGGGCACACAGGGATTTCATGTTGCATCCAGCAGCATCTGGAGTCCACAAGGAGCACAGGAGCCTTTGCACAGTAAAGGGAGACTTGGAAGCTGAGAATGAGTCTGACTGAGGATAACCTATGGGGCCATGAGGAAGCTGGCCATATAAAGGGCAGCAGCCAGGCACTGGCCTAGACGAGAGGAGGAAGTGCTGTCATTGGAGGGAAGTGGGCACAGTGCAGCAGGACGGGGCAAATGCTCCTGAAGTGCTGAAATGAGCTTTAGGTTTGGGAGTTAGGGCCTGGGGTAGCTCACTGGGCTTGTACGTGGGAAATGTGAGGACGCAGTGTAGTAGTGATGATGTCCCTGCAGACCTCTCTGTGCGGCTGAGGCCTCTCACCTCCAGGGTAAGAGCCTGAGTGATTCTGCAGTATGCTATGAGACTCAGTTCACTTAATGTCTTGCTTTATAATTCCACTTTAGCTCATGGTGCATTTCATTGGCATTATGAGCCTTTGGACAC
This sequence comes from Thryonomys swinderianus, assembly GCA_004025085.1. NCBI lineage: Eukaryota > Metazoa > Chordata > Mammalia > Rodentia > Thryonomyidae > Thryonomys > Thryonomys swinderianus. The sequence continues at coordinate 18,150 of PVIC010032614.1, read as the reverse complement.
AAATGGAGCCACATTGGCACTAACACTCCTGTTTCGCTCACAAGTCCTGACATCCCTGGAACTGCTTAGAGATCTCACCCAGTTGCCTCTGGAGCCATTGAGACACCTTGCAGATGGATTAGCTGACCTCTGGACTCGGCCCTCGCTCACGGCACAAGTATCGCCTTGTGTACCAGCCCCTGGTACTCACGTCATCTGTGATGACAGTGACAGTGCTGACGCCCCACAGCAGCCGTCTCCATGGTGCCAAGCTGACAGGGTACTTCGCTGTCATATCTCCAGCGTTCCCAGCACAAAGGGAAGGGGGCAAAGTGTACTTCGTACTTTGTGTTATTTTTTGTCCCCTGATCGTGAAATGGGACTAGTTGAGCCCTGTGCATCCCTTTTGCCTCACAGTGTCCCTTTTGAAAGAACCCATTTTGTTTTGGTCTGCATCCTCACAGCTGTGGAGGCGTAGCTGAGACAGCAGGATTCTTTCTCCATTGTAAGGTCCCCAAGGTGTCCAGGGGTCCCCAGTCTAGACCAGCTCTCCTGAGCAGAATATAAGGCAGCTCCCCCACTGGGCCGTCAAGTGAACATGGGGTTCATTTGATTGTCCTTCTTGTGCTCTGTCTGACACAGGGCTGGACACTTCTTATAGATCATCTCACTCACTGTGGTCTTTCAAAGAGAGGCTAAGAGGAACCAGTGACTTGCTCAAGGTGAAGCGCATACAGAGCTGAGTCCCAGGCCATGCCGGCCTGGGGCATCCCAGACACCAGCTTTGCTGCAGCCCTTGCCCGTGAATGATCATCTGCACAACCTGGTCAGCAACGAAGTGTCTGTTTGGCTTCTTGTCTTCTCTGCGTACACTCAGCACTGCCTTCTGCCTGCAGGGCTGGGAAGAGACCGTGGACGCTGCCGTGTCCCACCTGTTGAAGACCTGCCTGTCCCGGAGCTCCAAGGAGCAGGCTTTGAACCTCAGCAGCCACCTGAGCATGCCCAGAGACACGAGCCGGCTGAAGAAACACATCACCTTGCTGTGTGACAGACTGGCCAGAGGTGGCCGTCTCTGCCTCACCGCCGACACGGCCGCTGCGCAGACCATCGTCATGCCGGGTAAGGCCCTGCTGCTGCTCCGCGAGCACAGCTTCCGCTCCGCCAAGGAATCTGCCCGTGGTTATTAGGGCTTAAATTTCGTATTAAAGAGATGACAGCCAAGAATATTGCTCTTGCATTTCCTGCAGATATCCGTGGGCAACTGCTTGATAGATGTTCTTGGGCGTTTGCTTGCTAGACATTTCCCAGATGGGATGTCCCTGAAAAAAAAGAGTCCATCTGCTTTTAAGTATGTGATCTATTTTGTTTTGCTTCTAACCAATAAAAAATAGAGTAGAGAATATAACTTTTTACAGAAAGTTACCAAGTGTGATCTCACCATACTGTATTTCATCAATGCCCATAGCCTGACAGGCACTAATGCCCTCCAGTTAGTCAGGACAGCTCCCTGTGTGCTTGAGCTGTGATCCTCCGAGCGGGGAGGGAGACATGGAGATGAACCCAGGATCGAACGAGATTTAGGCCCAAGGCACCTGTGGGCCAGGTCACTGGACATCGGTCTGGACATCGGTCAGGGCTGTGGGCGTTGGTGAGGACTTCCACGGAGCCGAACAACTGATTGCACACTCCAGGCTCCTTCCAAGGCCTGTCTTCCCCACCTCTCCATGGCAGCAGCAAAGCATGTGACACAAACGAACACATTAATGTGGCAGCAGTGGGTCTGTTTCTCCCATAGCCTAGGAGGTGGGGTGGCTGTTTCTGTTCCCTTCTTGTTTCTCTTTCCTCCACCCCTCCCTGTGCTGGTGCTTCAGTTACACTCTGCCCCCTCCATCAACATTCATAGAAGTAAAAACGAATGCACATGAACCTTAAAAAGGTGAACAGCAGATGGCTGCTGCAGTCTGATAAACATGCTCTCTGGAAGCAGCAGATCCATGCTTGGACCCTCCTCCATCCCTGCTGCCCAGGGATCCAGGTGTGCTACTTCACAGTGCCGCGTCTTTCTCGTAGTAAGTGCAGTCACGCTCGCCTTGTTGCTGGGTCTTACACCTACCTCGCGTTTGGGATAGAGACACACTGAAAACTTCGAGCTACAGTTATTATCAGCGTTGATATATGGTAATCCAGTTTTTCAATTTAGAAGTGAGAAAGCTTCTGGGTAGGGATCTAGAATTCCACATTCTATGATTTGAAACATTACCTTCACAGCACACAGAACCCAACTTTTGCTCCAAAAGCTGCCTCTTATTTGACCTTGCAGGATAGAAATGCCTTCCACAGAGACAGTCCTGACATTACTGGCCTTGACGTGAGTCTCTTTCAGCTCACCATGTCCCACCCTTCTGAGCTGGCCGCTAGCCTGTGCATGCTCGTCTCTGTCTACTGTGCAAGACATTTTCCTAAGAAGAAAGCGTCAGTCCACCCTGAGATGATAGATGAAAAACTCTTGACTCTAACTGGCAGTCAGGTTATGGCTCTTCCTCTCTGCCTGCCACAGGAGGAGTAAAAGGGCTTGAGCAGGAAAAGGGAAGCTGTGTAAAAGAAAAATGTGAAGAAAGTGAGCCAGCCCACCTGGTCAGTGAGTTCCCTGTCAGGCTGGCAACAGGAGATCTGAGTTCTCTACAGAAAGGAGCAAGCATGAGGGGCCCAGGGGCACCATGGTGGGCACAACCCGCACTGCCTGGTCGCACTCACTGATCACAGAGCTCTCAAATTTTCCATTCTAGGACTGAGCGATGTGATAGCTGTGTCCATGTCTGGGATACAGAGCAGTGAAGCCTTCACTGAAGAATATGTGAGTGGCTAGAACAAGGGGCAAAGGAGACAGGAGGAAAGCAGGGAGGGAGCTGAAGATGTGCAGTTCGCACCCGTTGTGTAGCCACGTGCAGTCGTGTAGAGGGACCACGGCTGTATGCTGATGCGCTCCTGTCACGGCCACACTACTTGTTCACACTGCTAGTGACCCACTGGCCGTCCTGGGTCCAACAACTCCTCCACCTTGGCTAGATAAAATCATTGTAATGGGTTCTTAGAAATCACTGCATCAGTGTCGTCCATCGTTACTGTGGTCACTCACTGCCTACAAAACTTTTCATCCTATCAGGGCTTGTGATTAGATGGCCCCACACCCTCATACGGTCTTAGGGGGCTTCTTGAGAGGCGGCTAGATCTAGAATGTGTTGTGCTGGGACTGACTGTGGCACAGTGCTGGCCTCAGGGCACGGGGATTAAGGGTGTGAGCACAACCTGCTCTAAGCAGCCTGGATAAGCTAAGAAGAGGAGAGGGCGGGGATTTAGCTCCGTGGTGCCGCTTCCTGCCTTCCAAGTGCAAGTTTGTGAGTTTGATCCCAGTATGGGGAAAAAAAAAGAAAAAAAAAGATAAAAAGCGAGAGAAAGGCTCTGGTGAGGTGTGGTGCCACTTTCGCTATCATTTGAGTGCCATGAACTGTGCTCTTCTGTGATGCCCTCTGCCAAGCTACTTTGCCTTAGCGCCAGCAGAGTATAGACTGAAATCTCTATACATTGTGAACTAAAGGAACCTTTCCCCTTTTAATTATGGATGTCAATATTTTGTCTCAGCAATGAAAAAAAGTAACTATGACAGAAATTGTTACCAGAGAAATAGGGTCCTTGCTGTGAGTGTCCCTGACCATACAGTTTAGGAGCCTTAGCAGCTGGCTCTGGGAAGAGCTTGGAAAGGCTCAGAGATGTTGACTGGAAAAGCAGCCCTGGAATGCCTGAAGCAGTACTTGACGGCAGATTCTGACCAGAGCCAAGAAGACCAGAATGCTGGCAAAAATGATGCCTATGAAGACCAGGCTCAGCAGGTTTCCGGTGGGAAGAAAGATGGTATTGGCTGTTTGACTCCAGAACGTGTGTGTTATGCCTTGGCAAAAAGTTTTTCTGCATTTTGCTCATGTCCAGAGTCTTTTCCTGAGATGAGATTAAGGGCTGTGGACTAATTAATCTGGCAGAAAAAAATCTCAAGGCAGCCGGGCGTGGTGGCTCACGCCTGTCATCCCAGCACTTGGGAGGCAGAGGCAGGAGGATTGCTGAGTTCGAGGCTTGCCTGGGCTACATAGTGAGCTCAGAGCCAGCCTGAACTACAAAGCAAGACCCTGTCTCAAAAAAAACCAAAAAAACAAAACAAAACAAAAAAATCTCCAGGCAGTCCAATGGTCGAGGTCATACATGGTTGCTCCTGGGGCCTTTTAGCCAGATCTATGTTGAGAGTCAAGAGAAGAGAGCCCAGAAGGGTGATTTAAAACATTTTGAGTTTGGCCAAAAAGGAAAGCCCAGTAAAATTGTGGACTATAAAGAGAGAATAGAGGAGATTATGACTGCTGAGAAGAAACAGAAGAATAGAAAAATGACCTGAGAGCATCACATGAAACAGCAGGACTCCTCCCTTTGCAACCTCAAAATTGCAGAAGTAGCCAAGTGTGGTGACTCAGGCCTGTCCTCAGGCTGGAGGCAGAGGCAGGAGGATTGCTGAGTTTGAGGCTTGCCTGGGCTACATAGTGAGCCCAGGGACAGCCTGAACTACAAAGCGAGACCCTGTCTCAGAAAAAGAAAGGAAAATGCAAAAGTAAAAGACTTTGCTTTGAGAAGAGAGCCCCAGAGCACCATGTTCCAGAATGGCAACAGCCCAAGAAAGTTGTTCCTTGGGATTGGGTTCATAGCCACTGGACCCCTATAGCCAAGAGAGAGGTAAGCCTGCTACTGCTTCAGCTGGCAGCAGACCTTGGCCTCATCCACGCAGTGCTGGTTTTAGGTGAATGCAAGAGTTGTGGGGTCAGAAAGGCTACCACCCACATTTCTGAAGAAGCCCTGAGACAGCAGGCAGTGTGCTCCTGAGAGGGCACTGTATGAAGTTTTGAGTGTGATGCTGAAGGTGCAGTGGAAACCCCAGAAGTTCGCAGAAGCTAGAAGCATGTATTGTCTGAGGAAAACTGCAAGGACAGCCCCAGAGGGCCTTGCAGCTAAGAGTCTGCCTTAAATCTCAGAGAAGACTTTGGATTTGAACTTTCTAGCAGTGCTGAAAATGTTAAGACCTTGACAACTCTTGGAGATGAATTAAATGCCTTTTGCATAAAGGAATGTGCATGAGTTATTTGGGGTTGGGGTGGAATGTGTGGTTTGTGTCTAGGTGTCCCCCCAAAGCCTTATGTGGTCATAGAGGGGGCTTTTTTAGAGGCGGCTGAATCTAGAGTATGTGACATTGAAGTTAATTCATGGTACAGTTCTAGGCTCAAGGGCACTAAGGTCAAGGGGGTGCACACGACCTGGCCCAAGGACTTTACAGAAGATAAAAGGGGCAGGAAGATGCTGTTATGGTCCCTTGATGCTCTTGCTACTATATGAGTGCTGTGAACTGTTCGTGATGCCCCCTTGCCCATCACCTTGCCTCGGAGCCAGCTGATGACGAACCGAAACAGTACTTCACACTCCCCTATGGACCCCAGCCTGTCCACTTGGGCCTCCTTCCCGTCTTCTCCGCACCCTGGGGTCTCCGGGCGCCTGTCCACAGCCGTGTTCCACGCTGCCCGGCCGACTCAGCCCTAACTTCTGTGTTTTCCTGCTCCGTCTTCACCGCAGTCCTCGGGTCTCCTGTCCCTGTCTCCATGGCAGTCCTCCACACTCTCCTGCCCGCGCTGCGCTGGCTCTCGGGGTTTCCTTTTCCCTCCGCTCGTCCAGCTCTTCCCGCCTCAGTCTTGGCAGATGCGCAAGTTCTGTCCCTGCTGACGCCCAGACAGCTGTCCCACCCCACCACGTCCCACCGCACCACATGAGGACACCGTGGCTGGTGACGCACAGCTGTGCTCAGGTCTCGGTCACAGCCACTGCCCCGGGAGAGCCCTCTAGTGACTCCCATCATCTCCCCATTATTCTCTGAGTCCGACGAAGAGGGGACCATGTCCTTGTCACCTGCTGTGTGTGCTCAGCCTGGTGACTGGCACACAGAGCCATTCCTGAGGTGCGGGTGGGCCGATGCGTCTTCTCCTCCTTCCTGCTTCTTCAGAGGCCTCCTCCTCCTCCTCCTCCTCCTCCTCCACCTCCTCCTCCTTCCCCAGTTCTTTGCTGCTGTTTCCTCAGCTGTGAACTTTGCTCGTTCTGTTTTGGTAGCACTCTGTAACTGTTCATGCTTGTGCCTTGTGTTCTGTTTTTATTACCCTCCAGATGTATAAGTTACATAATTATATTGTGCTTCTTACATACAGATTTGGAATGGAGCTAAATAACATCTATAAATAATTCTTCTTTTGGCCCAAGGAGCACTATTAGGAATATAACTAACACATAAAGGGCCTTAAAAGGTGGAAAGATATATTCATAACAAGATACACTCTAGGGCCTTTTTTCCTATTTAGCAGGTAGTGTTAAAAATACATCTTTGCTCAGGCACTGTGAGGGGCGGCTCACAGGAGAGGCTGGGCTCCTGCACGCTGCAGCCGACGGTCTCGTGAAGGAGCCGAGATAACGAACAGTTGTGCAGCTGACAAGAGAGTCGCAAGCTGTTTTAGGTGCAGTGAAACAGAGTTGAAAGAGTTCGGAGCGGTGCGCCGTGCAGGGTAACGCGATCGTCTCTGCCCCCAGCTCTCTTCCTCATTAAGGCCAAACCTGGAGCCACATTTCTTGGGATCCTCTCAGCCCTTTCCTATCTCCAGGCTTTTAAATTCTGTTCCCTCAGCCTGGAATGCCATGTCCTTACTTCTTCATTTTGCATCCTTCTCTAATGGGAGACTTCTCTAGTGAGAGAATTGCCAGAAAGAGTTGGATCAGGAACTACTGCATACACCCCAAGGTTATTAACCGACAGCCAGAAGCCGCCAGACAGTCCTAAGTAGGAAATCACATACTCTGACCTGTGCATTCAAACCTTCCATGGCTGCTGCTTGAGAATGTTTTGGAAAACAGCTGGAATGGAGAGAGGAACTGCTAAAAAGATTATTGCAGAAGCCTTTGGATGGGGTTTGATAAAGGCAGACAGATCTGAGCATCTGTGGGAAGTCAGGGTACACAGAATTTGGTGATGGATTTCAAGAAAGAGGCAAAGAATCATACACCCTGATCAAGTTGGATTTATCCCCGGGATGCAAGGCTGGTTTAACATACAGAAATCAATCAATGTAATACACTATATTAACAGACTCAAGGACAAAAACCGTATGATCATCTCAATAGACACAGAAAAAGCATTTGACAAAATCCAACACCGATTCATGATCAAAACCCTACAGAGAACTGGAAGAGATGAACTTTTTCTCAATCTGATACAAGCTGTTTACGAGAAACCGACAGCCAGCATCATACTCAATGGGCAAAAACTGAAACCTTTTACACTAAGATCAGGAACGAGACAAGGATGCCCGCTGTCACCACTCCTGTTCAATATAGTACTGGAAACATTAGCCAGAGCAATCAGGTAGGACAAAGATATAAAAGGAATAAAGATAGGAAAGGAGGAAGTTAAACTGTCATTATTTGCCAATGATATGATACTCTATCTAGAGGATCCTAAAAACTCAACCCAAAGACTGCTTGACTTAATTACCAAATTTAGTAGTGTTGCTAGATACAAGGTCAATGCTCAAAAATGAGTTTTGTATGCTGAGGGCCCAGTTTTGTCCGATTCCCTTAGAGTTAGTAATCTCTAACTAACTTAGCTATCTACAATATTGTCACATTGTTTGTTATGTTCACAGTTGGTCTGTTCCTAAGACGTAGAGGGTGTGGAGAGGCACGTCTTCACCCACGCTACTTCAAACACTGCATGTCTTGTGTAGGTGGCTGTACGCCGATCCCAGAGTCAGACCTAGAAGACAGACCAGCAGAACAAGACTCCACAGAGCTGTATACCAGCCACAGACTCCTCGCTGCAGGGCGCCACACTCCTGGTAAGAGAACGGAGGCCTTCGTGGGGCGCTGTCAGGAGCAGTGAGCACTCACAGGCTGGAGTACTCTGCAGACTGCTGCTTTCTGACTTCCTCATCCTCCCTCCTGCATTAGCATAGCCGACTGCTAACATGTGTCTTCCTGTCACCATTCAGACCTTCTCTCTCTCCCTTTCCCAGTGGATTCTACCCCGCAAGAGCTTGCAGAACAGTGGGCAGAGCTGTCTGGCTGAAGGGGACCCGCCCCCCAAGGCTGAGCCTCGTGAACACCCCGCAGCTGGCCTGAGGTGGCTGCTCAGGGCACACCCCAGAGACGACACTGCGGAGACAGCCCGCTCTCTGCTCTCCTGAGAACCTGGAGCCTCACAGCAGCCCCACCGGGAGCCCAGGCTTGTCTCTGCTTGCCGGGGGCGTGTTACTGCTTTTGATCATCTGTCTGCCCCTCTGGGCACAACGAGATGATATAATTTGGGGATAGACTGTAATGCGACAATCTAAATGCAAAATTATTTGACATCCTATTTTTTCACAGGATTTTTATACAACAAGTGTATCAAGTTTAATAAAGCATCTCATTGTCAAATAGTATCAGGTAATAGATCTATAATCGAGGTTCTAAAAGAGATTTCTCCACCTTATTTTTTTTGAAAGGAATTGAAGTTTGCTACTCTGTGGTTAGAGTTGAATGTTGAACTCACTGACCTCAAATGTAATTTTCCTGCTTCAGCTTCCTGAGTCCATGGGTTATAGATATGTACCACCATGGCTGGTTTAAATAACTACTATGGAACTTTCATTTACCTTGCTCTATTAGACTAAAAAGGAAAGTTGTTATGTTTTCTAATATTAGGTAAAAATTTAAAATATTTGCCTCTTCTTTACCCTAATGGGTGCACCTTTAAAATAAGTACAGATTATAAAAGAATTCTTACTTTATTACAATGAAAATTTAAGGTTTTATATGTAAGAAATTAAAGTGAGGTGTTTTTTTTTTTTCTATTTCAAGTAAGAAGTACACTTGTAAGACTGGTTTTTTTAAACAAAAATATGACCGTGTCACTTTTGGGCAGTTTGTCAGTACAAAGTGGCTCCTGGTTTTTCTGTAGCTGAAGTGTGGAAAAGCTATGCAGGGTCAGTTATGCATCATTTCAAGCACCCTTTTCAGGGGACGCAGCAGGAGACCCGGTGTCCCTCAGTGGCACGTGGCCGGCTGCAAACCTGCCCAGCCCCGAGCTGGGCTGCGGGGATGCTGAGCACTCCTTGTCCTCTCCAAGCTCCACGACCGAAGGCACCGAGGTCGCCGCCCACACCTGTACCCTGTGCTGCTCCGATCACAGGGCCATGTGCACTTCAGCCACGCTTCGTCTCCACACACTGGCTTGCCTGGTGCCAGGCAGCACATCTGTGCCCGTCAGGGAGACACCTGTGCCCCACTGGAAGAGGATGGCATGGGGCCGGACGGCAGCTCCTGTTCATTCCTGCAGCAGAATGGCTCACAGTAATTTACCCATCTTCAGAGCTTGACCAAGCCACGGACTACGTTCCACGAGCCCCCAACAGGTGCCCCTAACTGAGCTCCCTTGAGGCCACAGCCACTGCTGCCCAACCAAAGAAACGAGGAGAGAGACTTGTCTTCACCAGTTATGCTCAAAACACTTTAAAATTATAAAAAATAGGACCATCTGCCTGGGCAAGGAAGGAGTTCGTTCTTGAGTTAAGCTTCATTAATGTCTCATTAACTGTACTATATGATACAGAGAACAGAAACTACATGCTGGTGTGTCTTTAAATTTATTCCAGATGTACATATGATACAGGAATATGTGTGTAAGGGTGTGAAAAGGGTGATTTTTGTAAGTAGGATGCAAAATTTCCTTATGTTACTCTGGGTCTCTGACAGGCCAGTGTGAGTTGTGCGTTCAAATGCGAGTACATGTTCAGTTTTCATTGTTGGCAATTAAGTATTTCATTATGGCTATCACTAACCCTTTAAGGATGTGCAGAGCAGTGACTCTTCATTCAGTGTCCTGGATCCCACAGAGAGATGTTGTACTTTACGTACCCAGAGACCTTCGCTGACCCTTTCTTAGCAGCCGTCCATGGCTTGTCCAAAAGGAGCTGAGCGGTCTGGGGCAAATGGTCTGTCACTGGCAGCACAGAGCACTGATGAGCTCTGCAAGGGTGCTGCTTCTCCTCACAGACCTCTTTCTTAAGGAATTAGTGAGAGGTACGTTTCCTGCCCCTCCCAGTGTTGAGCAGGTTTACCTGGCAAGTCCACTTCATGGTTCCCAATTCTCCAAGCTTTTGAATCCCCTCTCTGACAGTGAGCAAGGCATTTCTAGCTCTTTCACGCTGGGCCATCTTTTGATCCTAGCTAGTCAACCAGATAAACAGCAACCTTTTTTTTTTTTTTAAACTTCATATGCTACAGCAGTAAATTCAGAATCTATTTAATGGTCATGTGTCACGAATCTCAGCCTGATCCATGTTTATGTTTCTTCCACCATTATGCCACACCCTTAAAATCCATTCCTATACTTGTTCCTCAGACTTTTGCTTATAAGAAGTAGAAAAGAAATTTTTGGAGCGTATAGTAGACCTTCTCTTGGATCATGCAGTACAGCTCATTGTTAGAAGGCTTCTGAGATTTGAGGCTGTTTACAGACCTAGAGGCAAAAGGTGGTGGCCTGAGGAGAGTCAGTACTGTACTGCGTAGTAACTGCATCAGAGACGATCATTATTACTTTCATAGGAAACATAGGGTGAGTATAGGAGGTATAGAAGGAAAAGGTGTAGGAGCGGAGCTGGGGAAATCTCCTCTGGCAAATCTCGTCTGGAACTAGAGGTGCAGGGTCCCCAGGCTTGTCAGTTTCGTTCCAGATTTTCCACCCAAATGCACAGGATCCCATCTCACTTTCACTTCAGACCCTCCAAGGGAGAGTATTAAAAGTGCACTGTAATTTACCCAGCGGGGTTATGGAGGCTTGTGTCTAGGTTTCAGCAACAAAGGTTGCGGCAGGTCCGGGCTGCTCTGGCGCTGCACGATCCGGAGGAGACAAGGTACTTGGGGTGTCAGCAGCAGACAGGGGTGCTGGCTGGACGCCCAGTGGACCTGTGTGCCAATCCCAGCAAAGACCTCTTTGGCGTGAGGCGCTGCCATCATAGGCAGGCCACAGCTCTCCCTTTGAGAGTCCCAGCCTGCTGCTGGGCTCTATTGAAAGGGGGTTTTTGTTCGTGGAACAGCAGGGTACTGTGTGCTGAGTTGCCCACCTGAGCTGGGTGCTGTCTGACTCCCTACGTTATAAAGTCACACATGCACAGTGGCCGTCTGTCTCTGAGTGGAAGTGGTACAGGTGAGTGAATCTGAGCAGTCCTGAAGGTACATGTAAGCTCCATGAAGGAGTGAGTGGCCTAAGCACCTTTGATCCCAGCTCCTGCTCTCCTGTCTTGTGTGCTCTGCTGTGTGCCTGCGCCTGCATAGAGCGTTCCCTGTGATCAGTTAAAAAAGCGAAAAGACCAGAGTCTGGTCTGCAGATGGTTCTGTGTTTGCATGTCATCTAAATACCACTCACCAGTGGACAGCTGCGGGATCACAGCTCCTTTCCAAAACGTGTCTGAAACACAGGAGTGAAGGGAAATCTTCCCAGAGTGGAACTTCAGGCAGTGTACCTGGGTGAACATTTTGCTTGAGAGAAAAAATGGCCAGATTTGTCTACATAGTGATACATCAGCTATAGCCAGTGGTCAGCTGGATGGTCAGGAACTTGAAAGGAACATGACTGGACAAAGACATTTGGGAAAGAGGTATGTGGATAGACCTGTCTATAGGGGGAAAAGTAAAAGATACTGTGTTCCTTGTAAATTTTCATCAAAAGGTGATCTCAGCAGAAGGATACTTTCATAGTCAGGTGGACAGGGTGACTGGCTAGCGGCCAAACGTTTTCCTTAGCCACTTTATCATTGCCCAGTGAGCTCATGAACAAAGTGGTCATGTGGCTAGGATGTAGTTTACACGTGGGCTTATGCTCGTGGAATTCACAGGTCTTTTATTCCTCACTATCCAGGTGCAAATTGATTGATAGGAAGATGGAATGGCCTTTAAAGATCTAACTACAGCACCAGGTAGGTGGCCATACCTGCTAGGGCTGGGACAAGATTCTTCAGAAGGCTGAGTATGCTTTGCACCAATGTCTCATACATAGCACTGTTTCTCTCACAGCCAGGATTCATGGGCACAAGAATCCAGGGGTGGGAGGAGGAATGATGCCACGCACCATTACCCCTCGTGATCCACCAGCAGATATTTTGCTCCCCGTTCCCACAACTGTGTGCCCTACTAGCCTAGTTGTGGAAGGGAAATGGGGGTATACCGGAAAGCACAATGACTCCACTGCACTGGGAGCTAAGACTTCTCTGGTCCATTTTGGGTTCCTCATGCTTCCAACAAAACAAGCTTAAAATGGAGTTGTGGTGTTAGCAAGATTGATTGACCCGGGATATCAGAGATAAATTGGACTATTGTTCCACATGGAGGAATGAAAGACTCTCTCTGGGGTGCGGGAGGTCCCTTACGGCATCCCCTAGAATGGTCATGTCTTCCATGGAGGTCAGTGAGAAACTACACCTGAATTCAGACAGGATGACAAATGGAGCCGAATCTCCAGGAATGAAGGTATACACCTTGATCTTCAGTTGGATGTTGGTCTCCAGCCCCGTCAGCTTCCCAGCAGTCTCTGGCCTCAGGACACGGACTCAGACCGGTGGCTGCAGCGAAGGTCAGGCCTGCCCCCGTCCTGCTACGGGGCCTCCAGCTCTCCGGAGTGCAGACGGACACGTTGGATTCTTCCAGCTCTGTCTGGCAGCAGCCGCCAGACTCTTCGCACTCTGGTCCCGCAAGCCACCCTCGTGAACGCCTGTGCAGTCCTCCCCTGAGGGCTGTGTCTGGCCCTGAGCACCCCCCCTCTGGACTCTTGGCAGGAGGTCGCAGCTTTCCTCCACCACACCCTCCTGCCCTGACATTTCTGCCCTGGTGCCAGTTGACCGCAGCCTGAAGCCTGACTCCGTGAGCCACACACGCCTCTGCTGCCGTAAGGTGTTGTGGTGAGTGTTCTCTGTGCGAAACAGAAAGTTGCCGGTGCAGCCAGCAAGTGTTAAGTGAAGCACAAAGATCACACAAAACAGCATGACCGGTTTGCCGAAAACCATTGGTAACTGTCTTAAAGGGGAAATCTTAAAAATAGTGACAAAGAGGGCCGGAGGGTTAGCTCAGTGGTTCCGGTGCCTGCCTCACAAGCACAAGGCCCTGAGTTCAATCCTGTAACCACATACAATGCTGGGCGTGATGGCTCAGGCACCAGCAATCAATACCACATACCACAGTGCCGGGCGTGGTGGCTCATGCCTGTCATCCCAGCACTCGGGAGGCAGAGACAGGAGGATTGCTGAGTTCGAGGCTTGCCTGGAGTACATAGTGAGCTCAGAGCCACCCTGAACTATAAAGCAAGGCCCTGTCTCAAAAAAAAAAAAAATAGTGACAAAGACCAACTTCATATAAGGAGATGAAGATGGATCACTGACTTCTCATGAGAGACGAGGAAGCCAGAAAACAATTGAACAGCGGCTCTCATGACTGGATGCATAGACATTGTCAGCGAGAGTCCTGTATCTACTGAAATTATGCCTCAGCACTAAAGATAAAAACATTTCAGGCTGGGCTGGAGATTTGGCTCTGTGGTTTCCCCTGCCTGCCTAGCAAACACAAGGTCCCTGGTCGATCTGGGTAACCACATGCAACGAGGTGATGTTGGGTGTGGTGACTCATGCCCACCAGCAATCAGTACCACACCCCACAGTGCTGGGCGTGGTGGCTCACACCTATCATCCCAGCATTTGGGAGGCAGAGGCAGGAGGATTGCTGAGTTCGAGGCTTTCCTGGGCTCCATAGTGAGCTCAAGACCAGCCTGAACTACAAAGCGAGACCCTGTCTCAAAAAACAAAAAACATTTCAGGCCTACAGTGAATGAGGGAATTCATTCATTGGCAGCAAATATGTGTTTAAATATTAAGAGACTTCTTCAGTTTAAAGGGAAATGATTTGATGGAAATTCAGAGCTATACAAAGGAATGAGAGTGTTAGAAATGATAAATTTGTGTAAATATAAAGACTTTTTCCTTTAAAACAATGGCCTATATGTAATTATAATACCAAAAAGGATAGAAAGGGACTCAAAGCCATGCTACCATAAACTTCTTGTATATGAAATAATGTAACATTTGAAGGCAGGTTGTAATGTGTCTGAGATGTATACAGATATTCCTTATTTAATAACCTACTTGTTTAATGACTCTTCAAACTTGTGACCGAGGCACACTCAGTTCTGTACATCTTGTTCATAGAACCTCAATGTCTTTTCTGTATGTACACCTGGTTTATGAAGTACTGTAACTTTATTGATTGCACTATACAGTATAGTACTGTAGTTTTATGTTCTGTTGTACATTACAGTACTGCATGTAAGAGCTCTGCCAATAAAAGCAAAGTATCCCTTGATCTTGTCTCTGTTCTGCATATTATAATGTGCATATTGGGTACAGTTCCTGGTGCACGGAGAGTGATGGCTGGATGCGAAAGGAGGCTGTCGACCCTCGTGGGCCCCGGCCGCCCACGCACACGCACATCTACCCCGAAGATCGAAGAATTCTTTGTAGTAGTTCACTTTGTGCCTCCGGTACAGCAGGGCCAACAGCCAGTCCCGGAAGGTCTTTAAAGCTTGCTCCTCCGTGGGAAGGCTGTCGGGGCACATATCTGTGCCTGTCACTCGTGCTCATCATATATGACGGAACACACACACCTGCACGTACCTCCCTGTCTGCGTCAGCACTGGCAGGTCACGCACGTAATAAAATGCACAGGGAGTTAGAATCAGTCTGGACAGCCATTCACCGTCGGCGAAGGCGCTGTCTTCCGCTGTGCTCTCGGCGGCCGCCAGCGGCTTGTGCAGCCAACGCAGCATTTTAAAGTTACCTCTTGAGGCGTATCGTCCTTAAGCGGCGAAAGGCCTCGGGGCACAGTGCCGTTTGGCGTGTACGAGCCCTCCGCCCGCTGGCTTGTGCGGTGTGACTCTGGGGCACACTTGTTCTCTCTGGTTCTGCTTGGAATGGGTGGGCGTGCTGCGTGTGAACGGTCGGCGCACACCTCTCCCGCCTGCGGCCGTGGTGGCGCTGCCCGAGGCCGTGGCCTCCCTCGCCCTGCAGGAGCTCGCGCGCAGCCCCCGTGGACCCGCTTCCCCGAGCTCACGGCTCTCGCGTGCCCCTCTCCCTGGCGCTGCCAGCCGCCGCGCAGGCTGCCCGCTCGTCCCCTCTGCGCCTCTTGCCCCACCCCACCCCCGCCCTCCCGGCTCCTTCCCGTGCCACAGCAGCACCGGTCAGGAGGCCGTTTTCACAGCCCCAAGGAGCCAGCGTGAGAATTAACTCCGGCTTTCCTCAAGAAGTCAGGGGCCCGGATCCCTGCGCCGCGGGCAGAGAGCAGCCCACGGGGCGCGGCTGACGCAGACGGCGGCCCGGCGCCTGCAGAGGCAGAGCTGGAGGAGCAGCCTCGCGGCGCGCCGGCGGCGGGAGGTCTCCACGCGGCCCTCCCGGGACGGGGCGAAGAGCGGCGTCCCCCCCTCGCGGCCCCCTCGCCGCGCAGTGCCCCGGTGTGACCCTGCGGGACGGCAGGAGCGCGGCGCTCTGGCGGCGGTCGGAGCCCGCGGGGGAGCCCGGGGCCGCCCGGGCCTCCAGCGGGGCCTCGGCGCGTCTCCTCCGCCCCGCCCTGCTCACCGGCCACGGCTCGCGCTCTGAGCAGCCTGCGTGCTCGGGGGCAGGTCCCGCGGCCCGCCCTGGCTCCGCGAGGGGTCTGCGCGGCGGGCGGAGAGGGCCGTTCCGTGGGCGCAGCGGCTGCCCCCCCCAGACCCAGCAGGCCCGCGTCGCGGACCGGTGTGTTTCCAGAGGGCGCGTGTCCGGAAGAGCCCTTCGTCGCACTACGCCCAGGGAAACCCGCTTTCTTCTGGGACGTAACCCCAGGAATCCGCAACACGTTCTTGAAGTCTGCCATCTTCCCTGCGCCCTCCTGGCCACCCGGTCCTGAGTTCTCGCCGAGGGCCCGGAGCACCTGTGGCGACCCCGGCCGGTCTCATCACGGCCCTTACGGCGCCTGCGTGGTGGGGGCGGGGCGTCTCCGCCTCCCGGCTCTTCCCGCCCTGCGGGCGGGTCCGGTGCTTGGCCCAGGGGAGACCTGTGAGGTTTGCACGCTGGCGGGGCATCCTGAGCAGCTTGAGACGAGCAAGGAGAAAGACAGAATGTAAAAGCGACATCACTGAGCGCCCCGGCCCCCACAAGGGTGACTTGGCCGCGGACGTGTTATGTACGTGGCGTGTTCGAAGCAGATGTCCTGCGGCAGCTGGGGTAGGACGGGACAGTCCTGCCGCGTCCCGGAAGGTAGCCGGGGACGGGCGGGGGCTGCCAGGCACGCTCGCATGCACACTGGAGACCTCCGGAGAGACGGTGCCGCGGCCGTCAGCCAGAGTGGGCGTCCCGCGCGGCCATGCAGATGCGCGGCCAGCTGCCAGCAGCGTGTGTGGGAGTCCAGCGGGGAGCCCTGCTGTCCACGGGGTCGCGGCTGGCAGTGGGCTCGGAGCCCGGGCACCCGTAGCCAGGGTGGTTTGCTGCCTTTGGTGTGAAAACTGCACACCGAGGAGATTCAGCGAGAGGCGTCTGTGACGGCCACACAGCTGCGGTCTGCAAAGCTGCTGCGCCGGTTTTCTCCGTGGGCGCTCAGGCCGCGTGTCTCCAGCCCGGGCCTCGGCCGCCCCGTGTCCAGTCACCTGGCGCCCGGGAGCGGCTCCCGGCGGCGGTGCTCCTGCTCCCACTGCTCCTCCCGCTGCGCTCTGCTCCGCGGCGTCTGCGCCGCCGGTCTCCGTCCTGCCCGGCGCCAGGCTCGGGTGCTCCAGCCCGGCACAGCGGCCTCGGGGCCTGTGTGTGTCCCATGCTCGCCGCTGAGCCCGGGGAGCAGAGGGCAGCCATGCCCAAATCTTGTCCTCCGTCCTTCCCCGTGCGCTGCTGACCCCCACGGCACACTGCAGCGCTTCCCTCTGCGGTGCGAGCAGCTCCCGTCCCGTGCGGCCCACACACGCGCGGCCCGGGGCCCTTTCCGGCCTCCCCAGCTCTGCGCCGCACAGCCAGCCTCCCGGGGCCGGACCGACCCGGTCCTGAGTGTTCGCCCCGCTCAGCACACAGCACCGGGACCCGCCCCGCCCCTGAAACTGTCCCCGCTGAGCCCCCGGACAGCGGGCCAGACCCTGCCTGGGAGGGCGGCTGAGCCCAGGCAGCAGCGTGGCTCCGGTGACCTCGCCCGCCGTCAGCCAGAGGCCCCGCTGCCCTCCAGCCGCCGCTCTGCTGGGTTCTGACAGTACAGACGCTCAGCAGGGCACGTTTGGGGGCCAGACCTCGGGTGTCTGCTCCGGCCCAACTCCACCCGGCCAGCGACAAACCCAGCAAGCAAAGCCTTTCTGCCCCGCAGCGGGACAGAGCGAGTTTTCAGGGCCACCTGGCCTGGAGTGGGGTCTCAGCAGCACCCTGGAGAGCAGCAGGTGCTTCCCAGGAGCCCGGCCTAAAGGGCTCCCGTGGAAGGAGCAGCCCGTGTGCAGAGGCCGCAGGCTCCGGGGGGACTGTGGACCCGCTTTTCCCGCCACTGAGGGTTGATCTAGGGCCTGCGGGCTGCGCCAAACCCCAGGAGGCTTTCCTGTGGTCCAGAGGCCCGCTCAGGGCCTCTCTCGGCACTGGGTTCCCAGGCTGGGCTCGAACTTGTGACTGTCCTGCCTCAGCCTCCCAGAGCGCCGGGATGACCAGCGTGGCTCCCGTGCCTGGCCGGGACCAGCTCTGAGTGCTGCCTCAGCTCCTTGTTCCCACGCGATGGGGACAACAGCAGCCTTCCTGGGTGTCTTTGGGCCAGTGCTCAGCCTGTGGTCTTGGCTGAGTGGAGGGCAGGGCCTCGTCCCAGCAGGGCTGGCAGCTGGCAGGACACTGGGCGGTGGTGCCACTTGGCTGTGGGGCCATCTAGGACCCGGGTGTCAGGGAGCCAGGGGCGAGGCTGTCCGGTTCTGGCCTGGCCCGGGGGCTGAGGAAACCTGGCCCTTCCTGGCAGGGCTGGGCGGGCATGGAGGGCTGATTGGCAGTGAGC
>PVIC010032613.1:9324-20683 GCA_004025085.1 Thryonomys swinderianus | reverse complement strand
CAGCCATTCTTTGTGGAGTGAGGTGGAATCTCAATGTTGACAAACTTATAATTCTTTAAAACAGAGTAATACTACATTCTATGGAAAAACCACATCTTTATCCAGCCTCCTGTTGATGGGCATTTGGGTTGTTTCCAAGATTTAGCTATCACAAACTAAGCTGCTAGGAACATGGGTGCACATATGTCACTATGATATGATTCTTTTAATTCTTTTATGTATATTTCTAGCAGGGAAATTACAGGGTCAAATGGGACCTCTAATCCTAGTTTTTTTTAGGAATCTCCACACTGATCTCCATACTGGTTGTACCAGTCTACAGTCCCACCAACAGTGGAGAAGGGTTCTTTTTTTCTCTGTAGCCTCTCCAGCATTTGTTGCTGGCTAATTTCGAGTTAGCAGCCATTCTTTGTGGAGTGAGACAAAATCTTAGTGTTATTCTCATCAGCATCTTTCCAATGATGTTGACCAACGATGTTGAGCATTTCTTCATATGTTTCTTGGTACCTTTTATTTGTTCCTCTGAAAAGTGGCTGTTCATTTTAGCTGCCCATTTTTTTTTTTTTTTGAGACAGGGTCTCGCTTTGTAGTTCAGGCTGGCCCTGAGCTCACTATGTAGCCCAGGCAAGCCTGGAACTCAGCAATCCACCTGTCTCTGCCTCCCGAGTGCTGGGATTACAAGGTGTGAGCCACCACACCCGGCACTGTGGAATGTGGTATTGATGACTGGTGGGCGTGAGTCTCCACGCCAGCATCATATGTGGTTACCGGGAATTGAACTCAGGACCTTGCGCTTGCGAGGCAGGCGCCAGAACCACTGAGCTAACCCTCTGGCCCAGCTGCCCATTTTTTTAATTGGGTCTTTAAATTGAGGGGGGCTGATGTTTTGAAGCTCTTTATATATTCTAGATAGTAGGCCTTTGTCTGAGAGACAGCTGGTAAAGATTCTCTCCCAATTTGTTGTTTGTCTTTTTGCTTTGCTGGTGGTTTCCTTCACTGTGCAGAAGCTTTGTAACAAAAAGAGATCCCATTTGTTGATTTCTTTTGCTAGATCTTGTGCTCTAAAGGTTTTGTTCATAAAATCTTTCTCTAAGCTAATGTCTCCAAGAATTTTACCTAACTTGTTTTGCAGCAGGTTTAGTGTTTCTGTTTTAACATTTAAGTCTCTAATTCACTTTGATTTTACTTTTGTACATGGTGACAGAGATAGGTCTAGCTTTAACCTTTGGCAGATTAAAGCCCAGTTTTTCCAGCACCATTTGTTAAAGAGTCTATCTTTTCATCACTGAGGATATTTGGCTCCTTTGTCAAAGAAGAGGTGGCTTAGTATACATTCATTTATTGTTTTATGAATTGTTTAATAATATGGTCAAATCAGTTTTAGCTCATACTTGATACAGTGTTACAGTCTTATAGTTACAATCAAGTGTGGTTAGTGTTGTATAATTGTCTGTGTTCTTGGAAAAGTTGTTGTGTTATACACCTGCCTAGGATAGTAATACTTTATTCATGGTAGACATGTAATAAATATTTATCAAAGCTTTCCAAAAGTGACAAACTGAAATCTGGAGAAACTATTGATAATTTGTCCAGATAAAAATTTGTGAAACGAAAAACAACACATGCAAAAGATGAAAAGAGAAAGGGAAAATTTGTGACATTTTGGGTGTAGAGTTCAACGTGAAATGGAGATAGCTGGTGCGAGGAGGTGAGACTAAGAGGAAGGCTGGGGCATTTTTATTGCAACTTATAAATCATTTTTGTGTTAGACTGAAAAGAAACTATTAAAGGGGCTTAAATGTGAGGAAATGATGTGATTATATCTAGTGTTTTGTCAGTTTTTTTGGTTGGTTAGTTGGGGTTTTTCTTTTTTTTTTGGGGGGGGGGCGTGTATCAGGGATCAGCCTAAGGACCTGGTACTTGCCAGGCAGGGGCTGTGCCACTGAGCTACATTGTTTGTTTTTTAGTTTAGTTTAGTTTTGTTTTATGGTGTGTATTGAACCCAAAGATCTGTGCCTGCCTGGTCATAAAACATATGCTAGCAAAACTGTCCCACTCCTACATTTGTATTTTACCAAAAAAACAAAAAACGAAAACAAAAAAACAACCAAACAAAACAACCCAAAGAGTGACTGTTTACTAAAAATGAATATGTAAGATAGGAAGGTTTCATGCTGATGATCTCTTTCCAGTTCTAGAGTCTCATGTCTAATTGCCACCTACATGTTGAATTAAATATCTTGAGTTACTTCTATCTCCATACAAAATTTAGCTCTTATGCTGTCCAAACCTTTTCTTCACAATGCTTATCCGTGAACACAACACGACTACTCAGGCTGGAACCATAACTATTCAGCTTTTTCCTTACTCTTCTATTCCCTGGCTCCATTATAATTAATCACCAAAGCTGATCTTATTCTTTTTTTTTTTTTGAGACAGGGTCTCGCTTTGTAGTTCAGGCTAGCTCTGAGCTCACTGTGTAGCCCAGGCAAGCCGCTGCGAACTCAGCAATCCTCCTGTCTCTGCCTCCCGAGTGTTGGGATTACAGGCGTGAGCCACCACGCCCGGCACTGTGGTATGTGGTATTGATTGCTGGTGGGCGTGAGTTACCACGCCCAGCATTGTATGTGGTTACTGGGATCGAACTCAAGACCTTGGGCTTGCGAGGCTTGCGAGGTGGGCACAGGAACCACTGAGCTAAATCTCTGGCCCCCTGATCTTATTCTTAATTAGACATGATTTAATACCATTCATGAAAAATTACACTATTGTTAGCAAAAGCCTTACAAAAAATATTTGACTAGCTTAAGAATGCATTAAATTATATCTTGGATATAGTAAGATGTCTAATATATGGTAGCTAGATATCAATTTTGATAACATTTAATAATGTAAACATTCAGGATCACTTCAATCTAATTTTGTTATTCAGGGTAGAGAATGTTTATCATTATTCACCAAGCCAGCAGGAAGCATATCTTTGACAAACCAGATGGACAGTTTCTTGTATATTATGATATCAACCTGTCCAGACTGGTTTCAAAACTCATTTATCTTGGCAATATCATTTACCATTCTTTTGTTGTTGAGATAAAAATTCTTTTAAATATTTACATGGTATATACATGGTGAACTTTTCTGTTGCTGAGACAAAATGCCTGGCACTCACAATTTAAAGGAGTAGAAGTTTAGTCATGCTAGAAGGACATGATGAGTGAAGGGTGGCTGACTCAGACACACCCACAGTATGCTTTACCAATCTACTGGGCAGTTCTTAATTCAGTCAAATTAACACAGTATGAGTAAAGATCATATTGCTTACTTTCTGTTTTAAAGATTATCAGTTACTGTCTTTTTATTTTGTCAATATAGCATATATTTTCTCTTTTTGTCCCCTCTGCTCTGATTGCTATCAATTTTGTTGATGCAATATGTAACTTTCATGTGTGGATGAGCTATGTATCCTCACTTCACTTAAGACTGTTTAATTCAACTTTTTTTTTTGAGACAGGGTCTCACTTTGTAGTTCAGGCTGGCCCTCAACTCCCTGTGTAGCCCAGGCAAGCCTCGAACTCAGCAATCCTCCTGCCTCTGCCTCCCAAGTGTTGGGATTACAGGCGTGAGCCTCCACACCTGGCACTGTGGTATGTGGTATTGATTGCTGGTGGGCGTGAGTCACCACACCCAGCATTGTATATGGTTACTGGGGATCTAACTCAGGACCTTGTGCTTGTGAGGCAGGCACTGGAAACACTGAGCTAAGTCTCAGGTCCTTAATTCAACTTCTTAGAGAATTACTTTAATTGTATTATTTGCTCAAAAGACATTAACTCCTTGAGGATAAATTAGAATGTTTAAGTCTTACATATAAGTATTTTCAAATTCATGTCTTTCTGAAGTCACTTTTTCTCAATATCTGTAGAGCTTGTAAACTGAACGACATTAAAAAAATGGCTTAAAAATATAGCACAATAAGGCATTAAGTGTTGACACTTTCTGTAACACTCTGTACTTTATAGGCTCATATGTTTTGACTGAATGGTTAAAAACTCAACCAGGAATAACCTTAGGTTTTTTATTTGTTTGTTTTTCGTCTTTTTGAGACAGGATCTCGCTTTATACTTCAGGCTGGCCCTGAACTCATTATGTAGCCCAGGCAAGCCTCAAACTCATAGCAATCCTCCTGTCTCTGTCTCCTGAGTGCTGGGATTACAGGTGTGAGCCACCATGGCCGGCTAGATTTGTTTTTTTTAACAGAGGTTTGTGTAGTGTTTTTCTTCCTACACTTTACAAGCTCTCAGATGTTTTTGCCTGACTAAAAACCAAACCCAGATAAACCCAGGCTTATTTTATTTAACATCTCTATAGTACTTATAATATACTGGACATCATTATAAGTATTTCATAACTCTTAGCTAAGTCTTCACTTTGTAGATGACAAAACTGATATAACAAGTTTAGCAGTGAAAGGTCTAGAATTTGAATCAGGGTAATCTGGTAATCAGGTAATCAGGGTGCTCTTAAAGCTTGTTATATGCTTTTATTAGAGCAGTAAAAATTTAGCTATAAACTAACAAAAAATATATACAAAAATATAATCATATGATTATATTTGATCACATGTATATTCTTGTTGTTGGTGCTCATTACTTCCTTTCCCTCACACTTGGGAAAATATACAGACACATTATTAGTGTCCCATCCATCCCCATTGGTAATTTCATCCAAATTATGTATAGTATATTATGTACAATGGATGATCAAAATTATGGTGAATGTTTAAATTTTAAAATTTATTACATTAAAAGACAAGTTGACATTAATCCTCTCAAAATATTTCCCCTGTGCCTCACACATGATTACCATCATTAGCACCTTCTGAAGCAGTTCTGGAATCAAGGTGTGATTAGAAAAAAAAATAAAATGAATGCTGCTCCTATCTGGTGGAGAGGCAGACTCATGAAGATGCTACAGTGTGTCCTCATCTTTTTTCACCAGATCTGTCGCTACCTAAAGTCAAAATGATTGTAAAAAGTCAATATTTTGAAACAGTTCAGGAAAGTGAGGCAGCCACAGCAGCACAGCTGAAGACATAAAAAGAGCACTTTCCAAAGAGCTGCTAAGTAGTAATAACAATGGAATAAGTGTGTTGGACGTGAGGGAGAGGGATTATTTTGAGAGAGATTAATAGCAGTGAGTCTGTCATAGCAATACATTTTTATGTAAACACTTTTTATTACTTCTTGTAAGCAAGATTGTAGCAATATTCATTGTTTGGGGTTTGGGTTATTTTACTTAGCATAATGTCCTTAAAATTTATGTATTTTGACTGGGCATGGTGACTCATGCCCACCACCAGTTAGTACCATGTACCACAGTGCTGGCCGGGTGGCTCACATCTATAATCCCAGTACTCAGGAGGCAGAGGCAGGAGGATTGCTGAGTTTGAGGCTTGCCTGGGCTACATACTGAGCTCAGGTCCAGCTATAAAGTGAGACCCTCTCTCAAAAAAAAAAAAAAGTTCATGTGTTTTGTAGCTCTTTGCCAAATTGTCTTCCTTTTTCAATGCCACATAATATTCCATTTAGGCATAGCTCACTTTTTTTTTTTTTTTTTCTTTTTGGAGACAGGGTCTTGCTTTGTAGTTCAGGCTGGCCCTGAGCTCACTATGGTGCCCAGGCAAGCCGCCGCGAACTCAGCAATCCTCCCATCTCTGCCTCCCGAGTGCTGGGATTACAGGCGTGAGCCACCACGCCCAGCATTATATGTGGTAACTGGGGATCGAACTCAGGTCCTTGCGCTTGTGAGGCAGGCGCCGGAACCACTGAGCTAACCCTCCGGCCCACAATAACTGTATTTTTAATTTTTAGAGGAACCGTCACACTGATTTCCATAGTGACTATATGATTTGGCATTCTAACCGACAACACACGGTTATTCCTGTTACTCTGTACCCTCATCAATACATACTTGAATATTTTTTAAATTGTAGCCATCCTATTGGGTATGAGATGATACCTTACTGTGGATATACTATTATTTGACATGGGGTCTCTTTATGATGCCCAGGGTGGCTTCAAACTTCTGGACTCAAATTTTCATCCTTCCTCAGCTTCCTAAGTACTGAGAAACAGGCCTGCACCACTATGCCCAGCTTTTATTGTGATTTTTTTTTTTTTTCGCTTTGTAGTTCAGGCTGGCCCTGAGCTCACTATGTAGCCCAGGCAAGCCTCGAACTCAGCAATCCTCCTGCCTCTGCCTCCTGAGTGCTAGGATGACAGACGTGAGCACCACACCCGGCACTGTAGTATGTGGTGCTGATTGCTGGTTGATTGTTGGTGGACATGAGTCACCGTGCCCAGCATTGTATGTGGTTACCAGGATCGAACTCAGGACTTTGCACTTGTGAGGCAGGCGCCGGAACCACTGAGCTAAATCTCTGGTCCTTTTATTGTGATTTTGATTTTGATTTCTCTGATAATTAGTGATGTGTTGTACTTTTCGTATACTTGTTGGCCAAGCCTTTTAAACATTTTTAAATTGGGTCATTTGCTTTTCTGTGTTTGAGTTGTACAAGTTCTTATGTATTCTGGATATAACTCCATTATCAAATATATGTTTTGTAAATATTTTCTCTCTGTTGTCTATTTACTGTTTAGATTACCTCTTATTTCTCTAAATTTAAAGTTTTCAGTAAGTTGAGTTTTTCTTTTATTGTCTCTGCCTTTTATATCATATCCAAGAAATCACTGTAGAATCCATTGTCAAGAAGCATTTGCCTTACTTTTTATTGAAGGAGTTTTGTAATTTTAGACCTTATATTTTGATCTTTATCCACTTTGACTTAATTTTTGTATAAAGTTTTAGGTTAGGATCTAACTTCTGTCTTTTTGCATGTGGATATTTAGTCTTCCTTAGCACCACAAGTTGAAAGGACTATCCTTTAATGTTTGTTTATACTGTGTTTTGAAATCAAGAAGTGTAAGATCCCCCAACTTTGTTCTTTTTAAAGATTGTTTGGGGCTGGGCATGGTGGCTCATGTCTGTAGTCCCAGCACTTGGGAGGCAGAGGCAGGACTATCACCACAAATTTGAGGCTTGCCTGGGCTTTGTAGTGAATGTGTTATTGTTCTAAAAAAATGATGTTTGTCACTTTTCCATAAGTCCTTTAGATTTTGATCAAATGATAAAAGTCCTGTGAAGTTTTAGTTCAAGTAGTAAGATGTAATAATAAATATACATTTGAGTATTACTATCTATATGTATAGAATGTTTAATACTTGTATTTCATTGTTAGTGTGTTTCAAAACCTCTTGGAGCATATTTTCTGTTATAGTTTTTAATATTGAATTGCACTGTTGGCTTTCTGTCTAGCAGGTTTCACTCTGATAAGAACCTAATCACATTGTCTTTTTTTTTCTCTTTGAAAATCTTTTTAATTACTTGAATTTATTGGTACACTTTAAATATACATAATGGTAACATTCATCATATGGAATTTGTACCCGTACATTATATATCTTGATTCTTATTTTTTCCCCTCTCTCTCTTCCCTGGAACCCCTTTCTTCTCCTTATTTACAAATGCTTTGTTTCCATTTTTCTTTTATTTTCTTCTTTTCCTGTCCTCCCTTCCTCTCTCAAACTCCCTATTTCCCTTTCCCATTTGAACAGTTTCTATTTCACAATATCTGTTATACATTTTTTTTTTTTTTCTTTTGAGACAGGGTCTCGCTTTGTAGTTCAGGCTGGCCCTGAGCTCACTATGGTGCCCAGGCAAGCCGCTGCAAACTCAGCAATCCTCCTGTCTCTGCCTCCCGAGTGCTGGGATTACAGGCATGAGCCACCACGTCTGGCATTGTGGTATGTGGTGTTGATTGTTGGTGGGTGTGTTTCCACGCCCAGCATTATATGTGGTAACCGGGGATCGAACTCAGGACCTTGCGCTTGCGAGGCAGGTGCCGGAACCACTGAGCTAACCCTCCGGCCCTCTGTTATACATTTTGAAACTTATTGATACTTACGGTTTCTCACACTAGAGAAACCACGCAATATGTGAACACATGCATCTGATTAATTTCACTTAAAATATGGTGTCAGAGTGCATCCATTTACCTAGGAATGTCTCAAGTTTATCCTTGCAAGAGTGGTACTTTGTAGGAAAAAACATGTTTTATTTATCCATTCATTGGTTGATGGACATTTAGGCTGTTTCTAAGATTTAACTAGTACAGACTGTGCCTCTATAAACAGGGCTGTGCATGTATTGCTGTAGTATGTTGCTTTTCTTTTTTTTTTGCTTTTTGAGACAGGGTCTCGCTTTGTAGTTCAGGCTGGCCCTGAGCTCACTGTGGTGCCCAGGCAAGCTGCTGTGAACTCAGCAATCCTCCTGTCTCTGCCTCCCGAGTGCTGGGATTACAGGCGTGAGCCACCACGTCCGGCATTGTGGTATGCGGTGTTGACTGCTGGTGGGCATGTCTCCACGCCCAGCATTATATGTGGTAACCGGGGATCGAACTCAGGACCTTGCGCTTGCGAGGCAGGCGCCGGAACCATTGAGCTAACCCTCCGGCCCTATGTTGCTTTTCTTTTGGGAAGACCAAAAAGGAGAACAGCTGGGTCAAATGGAACCTCTAGTTTTAGTTTTACGAGGAGTCCCCACACTAATTTCCAGTAGTTGCACCAGTCTGTTCACATTCCCATTAACAGTGGAAAAAGGTTCCCTTTCCCCAGCTCTGCCAACATTTGTTATTGGTTGATTTATTGATAATAAGCCATTCTTTCTGGAGTCTGATGGAATCTCAATGTTATTTTAATTTGTATCTCTCGAATGACCAGGGATGTTGAACACTGTTTCATATGTTTATACTTCTTTATTTGAAAAATGTATATTCATTTCAGATGCCCCCATTTTTGGTTTGGATTTTAGTTTGGGGGATCTGATTGTATACCAGTTTTCTGTAGGGTGTTTATCGTGAGTGGATGTTAGACTTTACTTTTTCTGCATCTCTTGAGATGATCATGTGGTTTTTATATTTGGCTCTGTTAATATGGTGTATTACTTTAATTAATTTGCATATTTTGAACCATCCCTGCATTCCAGGATAAATCCTAACTTAGTAATCTTCTTGATGATTAGTTATATTTTGTTTACCAGTGTCTTATTGAGGATTTTTGTATCTATGGTCATTAGTCAGATTATCCTTAGTTTTCTTTTTTTGGTTGGATTATTTTTTTTGAGACAGGGTCTCACTTTGTAGTTCAGGCTGGCTCTGAGCTCACTATGTAGCCCAGGCAAGCCTCGAACTCAGCAATCCTCCTGTCTCTGCTTCCTGAGTGCTGGGATTACAGGTGTGAGCCACCATGCCCGGCTGGATTCTTTCTGATTTTGATATCAAGGTGATGCTTACCTTCTAGGAATGAGTTTGGGACTATTGCTTCCTTTTCAGTTTCATTAGAGTTTGAAGAGTGTCCTTAGATCTTCTCTAAATTTCTTGCAGGATTTGGGTTCTTCTTTGTTGGTAGGCCTTTAATTATATCATCAATTTCATTGTCTGATATTGGTTTATTTAGAACCCTTATATCTTCTTGATTCAGCTTGGTAATTCATGTATCTGGGCATCTTTAAATTTCTTTTGTGTTTTCCATCTTGTTAGAAATGATCTGGATCTCTGCAGGGTTCATTGTGATTTCACCTTTTCATTCCTAATTGCATGGATTTGAGTCTCTTTTTTTTTGATAAGGTTGACTAAGAGTTTGTCGACTTTCTTTATTCTAAGAACCAACTCTGATTCTTTGAATCTTTGTATTTTCTTCATTTCAGTTGCATTAATTTCTGTTCTAATCTTTGTAATTTCCTCTCTCATGAGCTTTGGGCTTGACTTGCTCTTCTTGTTCTAGAAGTTTGAGATTCAACATTAGTTATATATTTAAGCTTGTTCTGTTTTTCTGATGGAGGAATTTATTGCTATAAATTTCCCTCATAGGACAGTTGCGTTCCATAAATTCTGATGCATTGTATTGCCATTATTGTTTAATTGTAGAAACTCTGATTTCTTCTTCAGTTAAATATAATATATATATTTTGCGGCCAGGGATCAAATAAATATGTTTCTTTTTATACAGCATATTGTTGGGTCTTGTTTCTTGATTCATTTCTACCAGTCTGTTTTGATTGGTAAGCTGAGACCATTTACATTGATGGTTATAACTGATACTAAGTTATCATGTTATTTTCTGATGTTAGTTTCTTTCTTTCCCTTCTATTTTCTTGCCTTTCCTAGTAGATTCACTTTGTTGGGATTCATGGAATTGTAATACCTTTTAATATTTTGTTCTTGTGTTGACTTTATGGAATATTAATATAATATGCCCTGAGGTAGATTTTCTTTTTATACTGACTAATTGGAGTTTTCTGCCATTACTTCTCTTAACAGGTAGTTTATGTAGTTTATGGGCTATCTCCTGCTTTTTCATTGATTCTAATCAACCTCATATTATTATTCTATGTCTCATCTAGCAGCCATTGGATTGATTTTTCATGGTTCCTTGCTGTTTCTAAGGAATCTTTTCTTTTCATGATTGCTAACTGCAGTCCTGCCGTCTAGATTTGATATTCTGTCCTCACATTGGTTCATTCTGCTGTGTATATTTTCTATAGAATTTTGTTTTTGTTTTTGTTTTTTGAGACAGGGTCTCACTTTGTATTTGTAGTTCAGGCTGGCCCTGAGCTCACTACGTAGCTCAGGCAAGCCTTGAACTCAGCAATCCTCCTGCCTCTGCCTTCTGAGTGCTGGGATTATAGGCGTGAGCCACCAATCCTGGCATTTGTGGTACTGATTGCTGGTGGGTGTGAGGTACCACACCCAGTATTGTTGTGTGTGGTTACTGGGGATTGAACTAGGGACCTTGGGTTTGCTAGGCAGGCACTGGGACCACTGAGCTAAATCTCTAGCCCAATAGAATTTTTAATCTCCTGCACATATGATGGAATCTGTTTCATGGATTTCATTTCTTTCCTATGTTTGGATTCATAATTCCCTTCATTTTCATATCCTCAGCCTTTTAATCTGTATATTCTCTAGATTCACTAATCATACTCTTTGTCATCTCTGAAGTTATCTGAGATATTATTATTATTTTTTTTATTTTTATTTTTTTAAATTGAATTCTTTATTGGTACAATTTATATACATCTCAAAAATCACATATAACATTGGGAAATTTGTACCAGTATATGCCACAAGTTAATTCTCATTTTTACCCATATCCCTACCCACTCCCCCCTCCTCCCCCCTTATACATGCTCTTTTATTTTCTTTCTGTATCATATTTATTCCTTCCCCTCATCACATTCCCAC
>PVIC010032612.1:0-20669 GCA_004025085.1 Thryonomys swinderianus | reverse complement strand
GGATCTTCTCTTTGGCATGAACACCTGTAGATGCAAATGAGCTCTAGAAAGTAGGACAGCTTTTATAGAGTGGAATATTTCTATAGGAAACTTGGTGTGGGAATGTGATGAGGGGAAGGCATAAATATGATACAGAAAGCAAAAAGAGCATGTATAAAGGGGGGAGGAGGTATGGGTGGGTAGGGATATGGGTAAAAATGAGAATTAACATGTGTCATATACTGGTACAAATTCCCCAATGTTATATGTGATTCTGAGATGTATATAAATTGTACCAATAAAGAATTCAATTAAAAAAGTGATGCCAGTGAATTTGCAGATGAAAATGATGATAGTACTTGGAACTGGAGGAAAAAAGAAATCCTTTCTATAAAGTGTCAAAGAACCATGGCCCAACTGTGTCCTATTTATGAAAAGAAAAATTGTGTCAAACTTCAGCATTCAACTGAAGAAATTTCTAAGAAAACAGTTGAAAGCATAACCTGATTTCTCACTGCTTCTTGTGCAAAAATAGTTATATGAATTGAGGAAAAATATCGTTAATCAGAATGGAACCTAACTGTAACGATTCAGAAAATTTTCTGTTTAATCATACTGGAAAACAACAAATATGACCTAGAAGGCAAGTCGTGGTGGCAAAGCCTCTGGGAAGTGCTGCTGCTTCCGATCTCCTCGGCCATCTGGGCAGAGGTGAGTGACAGCCATGAGGCTATGGCTACAGGACTTGCGTGAAGTAATGGGAACTGGACACCATTGAGTCGGGAGGCAGATTGCAGGGACAGTGTAGGATGGACACCTGGAGAGAGCTATCCAGAGGCAAACCTGTACTGTCCCTCAAGGAAAGAAGAGACAGTGTGATTTTACTCTCAGTATCTTGAAGAATGTCCATCTTACCACCCAGTGTGGCTGTCCTCATTCCGATTCCCACTGGCATGTCCCAGTGCTTCTCCGCGTGCTTTGCAAACCACTGCTACCCATTCGATGCAGCCTTTCTAACAGTTTTGGGTTCTCACAAGGGCTTTACCTCACATTTCTTTGAGTAGAGATGGTATGTTTTTCAACGTCTGCTGGCTACTTATATCTCCTTTTTTGAAAATTATTCAGATTTTATTGGATTATTTGATTTGCTGTTATTGAGTTGAATTTTTAAATTTTTCAATATTAAAATTGTATCAGGTGCATGAGGGGCAGATATTTTCCCCAGCTCTTCAGTTATCTCTCCCCTCTGTGAAGTTTTCCCTCTGTTGTGAGGAAGATTCTTACTGTGATAAAATCCATTTTACCAATTCACCATTGTATCCTGGCCTGGAAATACTGCTAACAGAAAAATACAGCATCAACTCTTTGAGAGGTGGTATATAATAATTCTGACTGTACAGAAACAAGGAAAAATATCAATATTGCCCAAAGGGTAAGGCTGGGGAATAGGGGAGATGTGTGGGCTGGGAGAAGAGTTGATCAAAGCGTACAAATCTCCAGTTACACTGGAGGAAGAGTTTTCAGTAATCCATTATACTGTATGGTAACTACAGCTAGTAATAATCTATAATCTCAATATGGCTAAAATGATAGATTATTTTAATATTTTCCCTAAATAAAGCTAAGAAGGTAAAGCAATTGATATGCTAATTAGTTTTATTGAAACTTCCTACTATGTATGCATAGATCAAGCCATCACCTTGTGCCTCATAAATTTTAAAGAATTGTTCATTAAAATTGAACAAAAGGGAAATGGTGGAGGCATGTTCTCTTTAGTGCTGACACCTTAGCATTGACAGGCCAAATTGTTGATTTTGTGGATACTGAGGTGGAGGAATTCATATTTAATCTGCTCATTTTAAGTACATAGATCATGAGTGTTATCAATACATGTACCCATGCAATATCCTTTAGAATCAGATATAAAACATCTCTATAACCTGAAATATTTCCCTTTGTCTCTTTATTGTCCTTTATTTCCCCACAGCAGGTCCTACATAACTGCTGAACTGTTTTCTGTCACTAGAGATTATTTATTTATTTATTTATTTTTTTCTTTTTTGGAGACAGGGTCTCACTTTGTAGTTCAGGCTGGCCCTGAGCTCACTATGGTGCCCAGGTAA
Source organism: Thryonomys swinderianus (assembly GCA_004025085.1). Classification (NCBI taxonomy): domain Eukaryota; kingdom Metazoa; phylum Chordata; class Mammalia; order Rodentia; family Thryonomyidae; genus Thryonomys; species Thryonomys swinderianus. The sequence continues at coordinate 18,567 of PVIC010032612.1, read as the reverse complement.
GCCGCCACGAACTCAGCAATCCTCCTGTCTCTGCCTCCCGAGTGCTGGGATTACAGGCGTGAGCCACCACGCCCAGCATTAGAGATTATTTTTATCTGTCCCACAATTTAATATAAAGAAGATGCTTGGTAGCTGGTTGCTTCATCTCAGCCTACAGTTGTATAAATCCCCTTGTGTTTCTTATCACACCTGTTCTTCTTTGTTTTCTGTATCTGTCACATTCATAGATTTAAACCCATTTACATGAAAGTAAATTTCCAGACTTTCTAAGTGAAAGGTCATGGGCACCCATGTACATGCTTTGGCATAGTCACATATTTGTATTCAGATAATGTAAAAAATTTGAACATCTGAATTTTATGGAACATCATTATTTAGTTTTATAAGCTACTTCTGTATATGTCTTTGTAAAATGGTTATACAGGTTTACATTCTCATTGGCAACACATCACGAGTATTAAAAATATTGAAACTGCTAACCAACACATAATAATCTCAAATTTTAGCCATTTAAAATTTATTGTATTGCACTGTGGTTTAAACTTTTATTTTCCTAGTGCCAATGATGTTGAATATAATGTTATGTTTGTTGTCCTTGTATAATAATTTTTATCAAATTTCTAGTCAAGTCCTATGCTTATTTCAAAACTTAGTTTTTTAATTGAGTTGTATGAGTTCTTCACATAAATGAAATATTTCATCCTTTGTTAAATAAACATCATAAAAATGCTCCCCAATTGTATAGGCTTAATTTTATTTTTTGTCACAGTGACTTGGCAAAATTAAAACTATATTTACTAAATGTTATCAGTTTTGGTTGTGGCTTTAAGATATATTTATTTATAACTAATTGATCTAAATAAAATACACATCTTTGAAGTATGAGGAGCAATCCTGTTGGGGAAAATTAATTGGACAATTGGGACTATGACTGGGCCAAGCTTTCCTGCCTGAAGACCAACTATGACATATCCAGACCTGAGGACTTTACTCTTTATCTTCGCCTCTGGAAACAACGAAGACCCAAATGGTCCAATGAGACCCCAGTGCTGTGATTTTCCAGGCCAGAACTACACTGGTATGTTCTTCTACGTAATTCTTCACTGTTCTAGGATATATGAACATACTGCCCTCTGAGGGACCCATGGCATTTGATGTCACAATAATGCTGACCTCATTAAATTATTCAGAAAGATAGTTTTCTTTTTAAAATTGCATAATATTGTTTTTTGTATTCAAATATTTAATGTAACTCACTAATAACACCATCTGCAACTGTTTTGTTTAAAATTGTGGAATGGCTTTCAATAGATACAGAGATGTTACATTTCTAAAATAGCTTATATTTTTAATTTTGATCACTGTTATTTATAAACGGGCATTTTAAATTCATTTGGTGAAATAGCTGTCATAGCTCATTCATGATACCTTCTGTGATACTCTTAATGTCTCTACAGCTTGTGGTCAGGTCTCCTCTAAACACACAATGAATCTGAGCATGTAACTGGGCCCAGTGTGAGAAAGACATGAGCTGAAAAATATTCTATGATGACCTTCAGACTTACTATTTGAGTACCATGAGAACAAATTTTGACTTTAAAAAAAGGGAAAGAGGAAGGATGGGAGAGAGTAAGAGAGAAATTTTACAGAAGTAGCCACATGATTAAGGAGGCCTGCCAATCCAAACCCACAGAGACTTAGGAAAGTCCATGCCATAGATGGAGTCTGAGGGCCTTGGACTTTAGAACTCTTTCTTCCATGGATGACTTCTCTTTGTTTTTATTGGGGTCTTCAAGTAATTCATGACAGGCAATCTGCATAACTTTTACCAGTGTAATTGTTAATCTCATCCAACCACACCATCAGTATAAACAATTAAAATTGAACATCATGTAACATCATTCTCGTCTTTATCAATGCATTTTTACACTGAAGGATCTAAATATTGGTTTTTGCTCACTAGTGTTTAAAGAGATAATCATGGTATGCCTCAATGGGTTGTTTTAAAGGCATACTGAATTTGGGGTTCATTTTATGATTAAGTCAACTTATTAGGCCTGTGGTTCAAGTTTGAATTGAATTTGTGGAAAAAAAAATCACTGTTTCTTCAAATATTTTTTTCTCAGTGGGTCACTTAATGCTGTCTTACATGACACTGGATCTGTTTATTATTTAATCGTTTTTATTTTTTCTTTTGCTCTAAATTTTTGAAAGACATGATTGATGTATCTTTCAAGGTAATTGATATTTTGTTCATTTATAACAGCTAATATGCAGTTATACCCTTCTAGTAATTTCTTTTTTCATTCTAAATTTTAAATTTTCATATGTATAATTTTTATTCACTTCACTTTTATATCTCCCATTTCCTGTCTCACTATGTATATGCTTGAATACCATATTTGTAAGGTCTGTTTTAAAGTCCTTGTGCACTTTTTCTGTAGTCTGTCTCATTTGTGAGCCTGATTTTATTTTCCAGTTCCAAGTCTTATTTTTCTGTTTCTTTGCATGCTCATAACTTCTGGTTGGGGGTGAAACATCACAACTGATATGTTGCAAGATACATATGATATCTTTTGAAAGACAGAATTGCACTTTGTTTTCTTGGGGACTTCTGTTACATCAATAATAGTTTAACCTTAGGGGTTTTGTTTTTAAGGTTTCCTATGAGAGGCAAGTAACTCTTACCCCAGGATGACTGAGGTGTGGCTTTTCTCAGGCCTGCACTGCATGCTGCAGGTATTAAATGAGACTTTCCCTGCCTGGACTATAGGAATACTACTTTCAGTCTCTTAGATCTCTGAAAATTCTCATTTAATTACTCTCAGATAATTTTTTGTCTTGTATTTTCAAACAACATGCTAGACACATCACTCTGTAACACACTTATGGTGACAATTTTGTGTATTTTAGAAGCCATGTGTGGGAGATCATACTCTTACAGAGCTATTCTGTGCAATTTATACTGCTTTAGCCTTTCTAAATTTCTGTCTTTAGTTTTTCAACTAACTGAGACCTCTTGTACTCTGTACCATATTTTGGAGAGTCCCTTCAGGCAGAAAACCAAGGTAATTCATCTTATTTGTTTCTCTTCTCTCAGGGCAAAAAATCTAGCAGGGCTTGTTTCTATTGCCTGAAAAAAAGCTGTTTATTATATGTTTTCAATTTTTTTGGTTACTTATAGGAGGAAGTAAAGTGCAGTACATTTTATTTCAAATGAACAGAAGTGTTATGTCCTTTACTTTTGTTTATATTAGTTCAAAACTTTAGTAGTCTCATTAAATGCTCAAGAAAGTATTATTTATTTGTGACAGCCAATCCTCTGGTTTTACATTTTGGAAAGTTAATGCCCATTCATTCTGCAGCAACAATCACCATATGAAAATAAAATACACAATATACAGTCTTTACTTTCACCTCTGGACATTACATTATTCCATGTTTATTTCATTTTATTATTCCGTGCTGTATTTGATTATAGCAGCACCAAATTACTAAACTGTCAGGATAAATAAACACACAAAGTGAAGTAGAAATCAAATGCAGGGGCTTTGTTTTATTGTGCTGTTTCACTTTCCTAACTCTTGTGTCAGTCCGTAAAAGGATGCAGGTCCATTCCTGTAAGACAATCTAAAATGTAGACTCAGTAAGAAAGAGCATATTGATTTACACTGGAAAATGAAATGATTTAATGAAATAATAAACTATGCACAGTTAAATATTATGCATGTATGTTTGCATTTTTGGCAATCAGAGATCAGATCAGGGCTTTTGTATTGTTTTTTTTTCTTTAAATTTTTAATTTTATTGTCAGAATGGTTCTTGCCAAGGCAACAAGTTAGCCTGGCTGGACCCGAATGTGGGAGCTCCTGCTTGGCTCTAGCGTAGCTCAAGGGTTTTAGGCTGCACCACCACGTCAGACTCAAAGTGGAAGTTAATGTATCCAGTGGTAGGAAAAAAAAAGACATTTAATAAACACATCTATTTTTTTCATCATCTTCTTTCTGTAATTGTTTTCAATTTCCTCACATACAGCTTTTTCCCAGACCCAACTTCTGCCCCATAAATTCTCTTGGGGGGTGAGCTAAACCAGAAATCTAGCAAACTTCCTCTTTTTTCCATTATAATCTATGCCTTAGTCTGTACTCTTTCCTATGATACACCTGGAATCTGTGTGTCTTCTGTCTGCCGCTGTTCTGTGAAGCTCAGGCTCCTATTTCATCCATACAGTACTCATGATGGTTTTTGTCTGCTGTAGCTTTCTACCTACCTCCTCTTCCTCCATCTTCTCCAGCAAATCTCACTTTTCACACTCTAATCAACAAAATACTCCATGATTAGATCATCTAATCTGTATGCTTAGAGTCGCTCCTTGTCTCTCCAAAGTCAAGTCCCTGGACTTGACTGATGTTTTGAGTTCTGAGCCTCAACTCTCAGCTCTTTCGCCTAAGTTCTATCTTGAAGGGATGAGTTGATGGATTATTTCAGAAGAATCCCCAGCAACCTATGTACCTCTTCATCTATCCAGTCTCAAGTGAAACAATTTCTAGGAGGGAATTGTTCAATTACAGTCAGACCCACATCCCTAACCTATTGTGTGTTAATACCAATAATCACATAGATTCAGAACTCACTTATTTAGTATTATAATAAAGGAAAGGTCCAGCATAGAAAATAGTAAATGAAGGGGAGGTAAAAACAATGAATTGATTTTGGTTTGACAACTAATGCTAGACCTATTGCTGGGAAACAAAGGCGAAAATATCCAAGAACTTGAAAGAATCATACACCCCATTGATGCTCTGCTGTACACACTGAAAAGAATGAACATCAGGTAAAACTACTCCTTGCCACTGATGAAGAAAGAAATCAACAATCTAACAGGAAGAAACATATCTCAAGACTTAAGTTGTGCCAAAAACAGAGATAAGACAGTATCCAGGAAAACATTTGCAGGGTACATCAAGCCCCTGTCCACACTGTCAGTATGGGAGTCTACCGGACTAGCTTCCCCAGCGGAAACCACCAGCCACAAGGGACGCTCCTTTGCTGGGCTTTTCCAGAGTTAGAGCTCCTGATTGATACCAGGTAGTGCAAGACTCATCAGACTTCATGGAGGTTGTGCCATTTGCTGGATTCGGTGGGCAATGGAAAATGATACTCAAGCAATGCCAAAAAGGAAACAAAACACAACACAAAAGGAAATAAAAAGCATTCTCATGTTCAGTGATGTTGGTAAGAATGATACATACCTAATTTGGACTTCTGGTGCAATACTCTAGTCCTCTAACACTGCACATTTCTTAATTTAGAAAGATTTAGTCCCACCACCACAAGAGTTTAGCATATTTTTCTTTGAATTGCTGAATAATACATATTTCAACCATATTACAATATAAATGTCTGTAAAATACTCAGCTCTTGTCCTATACCTTAGAAAGCATCCAACTTTGGCATATATATTAGTGGTGTGATCATGTGCTCATATACTTTTATTTACAAAGATGGATAATTTTTCTTTAGGGTCATGGTTTTCCAACACCTTCTCTAAGGAGAAACTATGGTTAGTTTGCTTCTTTTCCTTATATATGGAAATGCATTCTTTCTAAAATAACTTCTTATCTGTGTATCTCTAGAGTATATTAAAGGAAAGGAAGTCATTTATAAATTTTAGAAACCAGGAATAGACTGAGATCCTAGCAAGAATAAAACAGGATATGGGTAAAAATGAGAATTAACTTGTGTCATATTCTGGTACAAATTCCCCAATATTATACGTGATTTTGAGATGTATATAAATTGTACCAATAAAGAATTCAATTAAAAAAGAATAAAACAGGATAAAAATATACGTGGTTCACACTAGCCTTCTCCTAAACATCACTGATTCTTTGAAAAGACATTTAGCAACACCAAGTACTAGGTTCTTAAAATACAGTTTTGCTCTAGGGACTGGAGAGCATGTTATTTTGTTGTTGTTGTTGTTTTGATATCAGCACTTCACTACCACAATAACTTTGCATGCACTATAATCTCATTTGATTTTAAAGGTAAAATTGGACATTAAATTAATATAAACTGTGGGCTGTGATGGAAATATAGCCATGGAAGAAGAGTCTCCACAGGTTCAGGGGCTTCACCTGTTTCAGAACCTAAGTGAAACAAGCCCTGGAGAATATTTTTCTCTGTAAAAACAGCTGAAAATGCTAAGACATTTAAGATGGAACCTTCAAATTCTTTGGTATTTTGAAATCTTTAGGCTTTAATTTACAAAAAGATTTAATCTTTGAATTTAATATTTTCATGAGGATTTCTCAATAAACATGAGTTCATGTTCAAAGTGATACATCTCTATGCTTTCCCCACCAGACTTTCACAATATCATTTCAGTTAGTTGAAGCAGCTCTGAAATCTGATATGGAACAAATGGCTGGATATATTTCAAGAAGAGAAACCGAACAGATACAAAATGCTCCAATCTGAGACGAAGTGATCTTGGCATCTGTTTTCTTACTGAATGGGTTTAAGCTCTTCACCCTATGTGGTCCCAGGTGGACGGAGGAGGACAGCTGTCTCCTGGAGTCTGTCTGCGTTCTCATCTCTACTCCTTGACCCCTTGGGGCAAATCGGCTGCACCCTCTCAGAGTCTGCCCTGGGGAACACACATTCTGCAATCAAAGAGTGGTGACATTAAAAGATATTCCTCATATTTTATTTGCATTAAGAAGCTGAGTGAGAGGCAGGAAGAAACTCGAGAAAAAACAGGTCGTTCTCTAGAAAGTCTATGTTATTCCATCACTAATTCCTGACCAGACCCTGGATGATCTTTCCCTTATATCTAAAGCTTTACTTTATATTGTCTTACCTCACTGTTTCTTGAAACTGTATTGCATGGATTGTACAAGGACCATTCACAATAAAAGATCAGATTGCAAACTTTAGTAGAAATTATGCAATGTTTGAAAAATAACATTCTGCAGCCAGTCCTCACTCACATGTGAGAACAAGGCCAAACCAAGGAGCGTTCTTGTGATCAAACTGCCCACAGCCTGGGTCAGAACTTCCTTCCTATAACTACAAAGAATAAAAGCGGATGATGCTCCACAAAGCAACTGCCTAACAATAAGTAGTTCTTCCTATTGTCCCCCACAGGCAAAGCTGTTACATGTGCGAAATTAAGTGAATATATTGTTACTAAAAGCTAACTGCATTTGCGTAGTAGGTCATGAAACATTCTTGTGACCTGATGAACTGGATGCTCCTGAAGTGAATCTCTGACTGAAATGGATTCTCCTTAAGTCCATCTGGGCATTGCCATCCAGGCCTCCTTTGTACCTGCCTTTTCTCTGGCTTCTTTTTTTCTCAGAATCACACATGTTTTGATTAATATCAATCCTTTGGGGGATGTTTCTCAAGGAGATTTATTTTTTCCCGCTTTCCCCCAGGTTTGTATAGGTCAGTTAATAGTGCAATTAATTACTGTTTTATGACCTGATGAAAGGTTCTTTTATTTGTTCTTTCATCAATTTTCTTTTTTCCTGGTGGAGGGAGATAATATGAATCACTTCCCTTCCTCACAGGAGAAGAGAGGGGACTTTGATAAAGGTCAGGGATAGAAAGCTGAAAGAAGGGAAATTCATTTATTATCTCCCTTGACACTTTTCTTTGCCTCTTGAAAAATGAAAGTCAGTCAAAATGAAGTTTGAAAGTAACATGTGTTCACACCAAAAACATAAGTTGGATTTGGAAAACGTTACTGATTTTTCTTTTCTATTATTCTTTACATATTTTCTCTGTTGGTAGAGGTGACAGCTTGAAGGTATACACATTGATCAGGTCTTGGGAGAACCAGTTGTTGAGATTTTCCTATATAAGGTAAATTTGACTCAAAGTATGTCTTGTTGATAAGGTATCCTCACATACTCTCTTTATATTTTCTCATATTCCCTGTGCATTACAGGTGGAAACACAACTGCATATCTGACAAAGAAACTTGCATTATCTTTCTTTAGGGTTAAAGGTATCATCATGTAATTAAAGAGCATTATTTGCATCCTAGGTAAATGATGTCAGTCCCTGATAATGGGATAGAGTAATACCAATGTCAGTGTTCTACAGTCACTTGTAAGATAATAAGCATATTGGGTTAAATTTGTTTTGTAATCTAAAGCATTCATCTCCTGGTGACAGCTATAATTTGAATTTTTCTATGGAACCACCACAAGGGTGTCAAAAGACACATCACACACATAATCTGTTATTGTATATGGTTCCCAGTCCTCTGGGATTTGGCTGATTATGGCTCCATGTATTGGACTTGTCCCTCAAATTCAAGTTGGTTTCAGTGCTGTGACCTGTCTCTACCCTTCTCCAGTGCATGTTAAATGAGCCAGATTCTTCACCTGGTGAAATTCTGGAAGACAAAAAGATGAATTACACATGTAAATATTTGTACTTTAATTTTTTTGGATGACCTCCACTAATAGTCATTAGACAGAGAAAATTAAGTTTGTTAAATCTAAAGTCAAGGCCCAGAAAGTACATAGCACTGAATGTGGAATTTGGACTTGGTAGAAAATGAATACATTTGAAATATTATCTCATCTATGACAATTTCCTCCAGGAATCACCACTATTCTAATTATTTGCCTCTAAATTTCAAAAAGTTTTGAAGTATTTTTTGCTTTTTTTCTATCTGCTTTATTGATGTACTCACAATTGCACATATGTTGGATTCTGCTGTACACATTTGTTTATCAACTTTTAGAAACTATCAAGTGTGTTAAAAGTACTCTGGGGTCATATACACAACAAAAATGTATTAGATGAATGCATTACAGAATCTGCACATACATGCTTTTATTCTCTTGTTTTATAGTTGCACATATGCAGTAAATAACATTTCATTATTATTACTAATCCTACTATCCAGGATTTAATAACAACACTAAACTGAGCAAATTATTTGGAACTCTATGAATTCTTGAAAAATATCATCTGTTCTTATTACTGGTATTAGTGTTAATATATAAAATTTACATCTAAAACTTGGATCTCTAGTTTTATTTACAATAGTGATTTGTCACTACTATGATTTATTATTCTATTAAGTACAGATTATATTTCTGTGATCTGCAATAAAAACAAAATCAGTAATTAAATCTAGCCTCTTAATGTTTGCTATGATCTCATGCAGGAACCTGAATTACTAAGTAAAATATTCCTTTTATGGAAGTACAATGTGTTTCTGTAGAAGGAAATATTTGAACATAATCATAAATATGCTAGAGCACTGGATCATAAAGGTTATGCGGAACACAGAGTTAAAAAAAGCACTTTCTTATTATTGTCCCTGGAGGAGGATAATAAAGGAAACTGAACGTTAGGGTCTGTCCTCTGTAGTGGACAAAAGAGAGAAAATAGAGTCTGGTGAAAGAAGTCAATGGGCTTTGCCAACATAATGGGAGCTGAAGTGGTGCTGGTTTTTTGAAAAGGGAATCAGAGTTAACCTATGGACCAGTGAGAACTAGGAGACAGTTTTTGTTCAGCTAGTGAGTAGGTTTTTAAAATCTGTTTACATTTCTCATTTCTTAAGCCTACTTTCCCTCCAAGGGCATAACCCAGTGCAGACAGCTCAAGAGAAATACAGCTCAAATCGAAGGAATTAGTTCTACTGAGACAAATCGTAAGAGATTCGATTTGCAGATTACTAGAGATACTGGAAATTCAAGAAAGACAAAGCCATCAGAAAGAAGCTTTGGGAAGTGGAGTTAGAAAATCTGACCTTAAGTTGATCTTTAACCCCATGGAACCCGAGAACCTCGGGTGCTCACACCACATCCAAGAAACCAGACACAAAGCAACAGTGAGAGACCACAGAGTTAGGAGCAGTGAACAACAGGGAATGGGGTTTGGAGGAACCCTTCAATCTTTTCCTGGAATGTGAGAGAGTTAAGATGAAGGAGAAAAGACATCACGGGTCTATAATTAACTCTTAAGACTAAAATAAAATTTGTAAGTGTCTGAACCCAAGTCAGCGAGTGGCCTCGAATGCCCTTATTTCTACTCTCTGGATGCCAAGTCCTGATACACAGTATTTATTGGTAATATTGCAGTTCCTGAATTACCACTCACCAAACTGAGTTAGTTGGTCAAGTAAAATCAATGGAGGAAGGAAAGACACTATTAGCATTGAAATAGTACAACATACAAAAATTTTTAAAAAGTCAGTCATTTGTGGTTCACATGTATGTAAGTTTGTTTTGGAACATAGCCCTTTCCATTTAAGTAATGCCCGTGAAACCTTTGAGTTACAGCAATACTGGGCAGTCACAACAGAGACCATTTGACTAGGAAAGTGGGCTGTGTAAAGAAACCCTGTGAACTTTCAAGGCTTAGGTGTATTCTGTGCTCATATCACATGGTTCTAAAATGAGCTTACTGTTTCTGGGCAACCCATCTCCATTCCTAAAAAAAACCCACTCTGCAGCCTTTCTTTCCTTTCCTTTCCTTTTCTTTTCTTTTTTTCTTTTTTTTACAAGCCCCATAACTCATTCTTGTATTTAAATTCATGAGCACCATTGCCTTAAATGTTATTACATCTTTGTTTCACTAGGCTTTAACTTTAAAGTGGTATTAAATGTAAGTTATAATCACTGTGGTTGGGCATCAAGGACTATAGAATCTCTTTGCAATAAGGATGCTTATGTGTTTTCCCCATGGTGTTGAATGGCATGTTGTAATGCTGAATAGAGTTTTTAACTTTGAAGCTATAGACAAACACAAAGAGAGAGCATTTTGTTTAGAGATACATTTTGAAGTTTTGCATTAGGCTTCCTCTAAATAGCAGTAGGGCTTTGGCAAGTGAAGTATTTTCTTTCAGTTTTGCTCTGGGCCCCAGAAGACAAGATGCATTTAGAGGAGAGTTTATGAAATGCCTGGGGAGGTGGGCTCTCTCCAGGCAGGCTCTGCAGACAGCATCGTGACTGGAAACTACAAATGGGCAGGGACTGCTTCTCTCTCAGGGCAACAGCTTACTCTGGTATCATGTTGCTTGTTAAATCCAAAGCTCTGTAAGGCACTAACAGCTTCAGTCACTACATATGTAATAATTAATGTTCACAGGTTGTATGGTTTTTCTTGTTGTTTTAACTTAAACACTCCGTTTATATTTTAGTTTTATTTTTACTTTAAATTTTACTGGATCATCTTATTTCTATTGCTGTTCCATCTACTTTGAATGCTCTTCTTTCTTCTGCATAACTAATAATAATGTAAAGTACTTGTTTGTCACTCACTTCTCTTCTTTTCATGGTTTCCCACAAAGTTGCTTGTAGAGAAGATAACCCAGCGTAATGATTTGGATAGTCATTTCCATGTAATCTTCAGAAGTTAATCTTTCCAATCCTCAGTTTAAAGGTAAAACATAAAAACATTATCTCATTTGTTTATTTTAGTCTTTTTGTTGTTGTTGTTGTTGAGACAGAGTCTTGCCTAGAGCCCAGGCTGCCCTTGAACTCAATATAATCCTGCCTCAGCCTTCTGAGGTCTGGGGTTACAGCCATGCACTATTAGGCTCAGGCAAAATACTACCCCAGAGAGTAGGGGAGGGAAAAGGCTTATGTCCATAATAGCAATATTCACAAAAATACTGCATTATAAAAGGCAGGTAAAGATGTATGAGTTCTCAGATAACATTTCCTCTGTTCTATCTTAACTTGTGTATTTTCTGAAGCTGCTATTATTTGGTAATATAAATGTTTATAAGGACTTGCATATTGAACGTTGTGAAGTGATAAATCATCATTTATTCTAAGTGAGAATGCTTGGAAAGACGCATTCTAGAGATTGAACTGATGTGGAAGGAAGGGTGGGAGGAAGGGAGGGAGGGAAATAAATAAAAAAGGAAAGAAGGAAGCATCATCCAACCTGGGCTGGTTACTGTGTTGTCTCTGTCATCCAACAACCTCAGGATGGTGAGTGGGGACATGGAATCACAACTCCCAGACTCTGTGTCGTTTGAGAAGCTTCCCCCCTTTGTTATGGAAGTTATAGGCATTTATTTAGGGCAGCTTAGGAAGTGATTGGATGAGAGGGCAGGAGCAGTGCTCGTGGTGGGGTGTGATTAGGCGCAAGGGTGGAAAGTGGCATTTAGCAACGTATGATTGGTCTGCGTCTTCAGCATCATCTGTGTCACCTCCATCTGTGCCTCACTGTGGTTTCTTAAAGGGCCATTACAATTATTCATTCACCAGAAGAGAGAGAGAAGAAGTGAAAGCACCTGAAGAAAGGTTTGGTCACAAGGATGGAAGAGAGGAAGGGAAGAAGGGAGGACAGAAGAAGGAAAGAAAAGGAAGAAGAGAAGGAAAGGCAGCCTGAGCCCCAGAGCGTGGGCATTTTGGGTTATTAGTGGGATTCTACATAAAGCTATGCCTCTGCTGAAGCAGATCCGCACTTGGCACAGGCAGCTCTTGATCTGATTAATGTTTTAAAGAGGTCAATGAATAATTCTGAAGAAACTTTTAAAAGACTTCCTAACCTTCCTGAAATTGCAGGACTTAATCATCTATTTTAGAAGTTCTCTTCTCCTGCCATAGTTCAGTGCTTTAAAAAATAATATTTGATGGGGAAGATGGAATAAATATTCCACTGATAGGCAGCTGAAATAGAAAAGCCATTCTCATGCAGCAAGAAATGCTGTGCAAAAGGAATCCCGGGAGGGTGGAAAGTCTTAGAAATGCAACCTGCCTTTTCTCCGAGTCGTCAGCCCCTTTTCCCAGCCCTCCAGGTCTGTCCTCACAGAGAGCCACTCTGAGCAGCAGTCTTGAGTACTCAACACGTGAGCACCAAGTCATTCTTCCTGAGCCCACTGAATCATCTCCACACAACTTTCTTTCCAGAGAATCTAAACCCAGAGTCCATATCCCTCCTTCTGCTCGCTTTGCTGCCTCTGCTCTTAAGTGAGGCTTTGATTCACAAAACCAGTGGGTCCTCAGTCTCTCTTGCTTTGTCGACTCCTTTACTCTACTTCCGCACACTCGGTTCTGTCCACCTCACGCCTGCCTCCCTCCTCCTGGACATTCACCACTTAGGTGCTGAGCCTAATCAGTCATCTGCTTCCCACAGCTGCTACATGGCCATACTGTGTCTCAGATCTTTCAACCACAGGTCTTCTCCTTGCAAGACCAGAGTCTTGAATTGTAGTCTCCTCACAGTCATTCCAGATTGAATTTGGTGTGAATCTAGTGACTATGTGATTTGCTGTCCAAGGAGGAATGCTTAAAGTGTAAAACAAATACGGAGTAAATGTGTTGGAGCATCTGTAAACCAAGTGTACCGACCTCACTGGACATTCCGACCTGCCATCTCTTTTCAGCTATTCATCATGGCCATCTGGATGCTACATAATCTACTGTCTGGACAGCCACACAACGAGTATTCCTCAGAATTAATAACTTAGTGCAAAGTTTAGCAAACAAATCACAGTTAAGAAAGCAACCTTTGCTCTAGTTTTCATCAGAAATAATTGAATAAATGGAACAGGACACCCAGAGGATAGAACTGTTGAGGGAAGGCCAGGGCTGGTGAGGTGTCCTCGATCGGGAAAGTCACTTTTGTCTTTGGGGAGAGAGGGGCACAATTCAGAAACCCATCGTGGGATCTCAGGGTCACTTTGCTTCAGAGGAGGTTTGTGTCAGAGTGTACCTGTGAGCCGGTGTGAACAGAGAACAGATTCTGCAAAGATATTCCTGCAGAGGGTAAATAGGAGGCGAGACACCACTTCCCTCCTTGCCACTGTCTTCCACTCTTCTGCTGGTTCTTCCACAGGAAGATCCTTGAGGAGAACCGCAGGGAGGACCCCAAATTCCAAGGGAGACTGTGAAGTGGGTCCCACAGAGCTCAGCCAGCCATACAGAGCAAAGCAAGACTAGTCACAAATCTTAAAACGGGAGATGGCAATGATGTCATCTGACAAGCTCCGGGCACAAGCCAACCTCTGTTATAGGTTTGTGTGACATGTGACCAAATGCCTGTGTGTCTTTAGCAGCAGGTTGAACACATATGAATCTACTTGGAACTAACAGTTTTGGGTCAGTTTGCTTTCCCCTATTAAATTAGAAGCAGTAATTGGTCCCTCTTTTGCACTCAGTGCATTACAATTAAAAATACCATTGCATCTCAAGGCTGTGGGTAACGTCGATAAAGACCTGACCAAATCACTTCACTAATATTTCTATCAAGGGGGCGTCAGTTCAGTATGCTCAGTTAACTCAGAGAACCACTCTACAGAAAATATCCACCGGCAAGGCTGTCGGGAAGCACTCACATCTGATCACCCCAACTCTTTCATGAAGACCAAGGAAAGAAGCCGCACCCTTCAAGAGGGCAGAGATTCTCAAATCCTGTTGGCAGGAGATCCCATATTGAGGCCCTTAAAACCCACTGTCCTGTGCAAAGTCTCTGCAAATTTAAAGGTTGAAGGCACCAACAGCAACATTTGGTACATTCCTATGACTTTAGAGTCATTTAGAAAGACCTGAATTTGTTACTTGAATAATTTCATTTATTAAGAGTTCCACCTCAAGAAGAATTTGTAAGTCCACATTACTAACGGCATTAAATGTTTTATAATTATGGACTGAAATAAAATTGAGAGAAGACCCAGCACATTGTCAGGTCTATAAATGTTAGTCACCATCATTATTTTTAGTCACTCTGGTAATGGGAGTTGGCTATCCCCAAATCTGCTGAAGTTGCTGCAGACACTAAATGTGTGAAGGTGGGAAGACAGGCTAAATAAAGGGTATCAAAAATAGAAAGCCAGGACTCTGAGTAAGCCAAAAGAAAAGGCAAAATGAGGAAAGGTTATTTTTAGAATTTATTACAAAATTCATAAACACTACCTAGTTTGAATTGCAGAAAGCAATGAGGTGAGAAATATCAAATGCTTTCTCAAAGGAAAGGAAAAAAACCCACAGCAAATATACGATAGATCAGGGTTCTACCTCAGCTTCTGTTGCATTTGGTATGAGTGTTTCAGCCTTTTTTTTTTTTTTAATATTTTGATCATTTGCTAACATGGCAGCAGACTTTTGCTACACATTTACCAAACACTGTGCTTCTTTGGGTGACTTTCTGTAATTTCATACTGTAGATCAGAGATGTCAACTGTCCTTGCCATGAGGTAAGAAGGTATTATGTGGAAAGGGTAGGAGAAAAAAGTGGTATCAACTTGTGGCCTCCTTTGTCTACACTTCCCTTCAATATTTCTTCTTTCCCATATTACCCTGGCGTATGTCAATAGTCACCCAGTCCTTTTGTGGGAGAGACAAATGCCTTTCTTCACAAAGACTCCAAATGAACCCACTTCATGTCAAAGCATCCATGGTAGAAGACAGAGCCAAACAGCATACTTGTTTAGTAATTGCTGTTGTATCTCGTTTCCTCCATTTTTTGATACAGTGTCTCCCTACGCAGATGAGGCTGGTCTTGAACTCACTCTGCAGTCTGGCGACCTCCCTGCCTTAGTCTCCTGGGTGCTGGATGATGGGTGCTGGCCACCACACCTGGCTGAAAGAGGTTACACAAAATCTGTAAGTGGTTGCAGAGCATGTTTTATTTGTGAGCTAGGGAGACCGGACCACTAACAAACTATAGACTACAAAAATCGACACTGATTTTTATAAGCTAAAAATGTATACATTAGTTTCTTTTTTATTACTTTTTCAATGCTAAAATTTTATGACATACATATGTATGTAAATATGAACATATATAAATATATATTTTCATACACAAATACATTTGAAAATATAGTCAGAAGGTCAAAGTAGAATAAATTAGATTTTTACTTTTTTATGTAGTCCTTAAACTTTAAAGATAATAATGCATCAGGTGTATAATTTGAAGCAAGAATTTATTTTTTATTTCAATTCTGCTAAAGGTAGAAGAGCTTTTACCAAAATAAAGCATCCATGCATAGCAATTATACATTTAGAAAAATCATCCTTAAATGGTTTTAAAGCACTCAGTAATAAACAAACAAGGGATAGAGATAATATATACAATATTAGGGTGGGTGAACTTTTATTAAATATGATTCCCAAAGCATACACACTTAAAAAGAAAGAAGCAAATTGCGTTGCCACCATCAAAATGCAAATGAAATAATAAAGATATAATTTGTATATTTTCAAACCACGTATGTAAAGAAGATATTAATATACAAAATAAATAAGAACATTGAAAAACTCAAAATGGATTAAAGACCTATAAACAAGACCAAGAATTTTAAATCTAGTAGAGTAAGAAATGAGGAAAGCTTTCCACTATTGGAGTTGTCAGTAACTACACTTGATCTTAGCCAAAAGGCCGAGAAGCGATGGAGTTGTCAGTAACTTGTTGGATACAATATTAATAGCAAAAGCAACAGGAGTTAGAACAGATAAATTATACCACATTAAAATATAAACTTCTTGGTATCAAAAATATAGAATGAAAAGTGAAAAGGCAGCATATAAATTATGAAGAAATATTTGCAATCTGTTCATCAGATTTGGTGACAGCAAAGAACTCCAATAAATCAACAATGAATCATATCAACAACATCAATTAAAAATAGGATAAAGATTAACATGAACTATTTTTTTCCTATACTGGGGATCAAACTCAGGACCTTGCACTTACAAGACTGGCTCAGTGCCAGTGCCAACATGAAATATTTCTCAAAAGAAGATAAAAGCCATACAAGCATAATAAAAACCCTCAACCTCACTAATCATCAGAAAATGCAAATTAAACCAGAATAATATATCAATTTACACTTATCAGAATGGTAACTATCAAAAATCATGGTGATGTGGAGAAATTTTTGTTAGAAACATCAAATAGCTCAAATGAAATGGAAAGCAATATCAACCAGAAATCCCACTTTTGAATAAATACATTGAATAATTGAAACCAAGTCTCAGCAACATAATACTAGACTTCTATTCACAAGTTTATGAGCAATAGCCAAAATGTGGAAGCAATCTAAGTGTCAATTGATAAACAACCAGAATGGATAAACAAAATATGACACCAGTTTGTCTATCTATCTATCTATCTATCTATCTATCTATCTATCTATCTATCTATCTATCATCTACCTATCATATATAATATAATACAGTTCATTCTGAAACAGGAAGTTAATTCGGACACATGGAACAACAGAAATAACTCTTTATTGTGCTTAGAGAACATTGTGTTAAGAAAAATAAGCCTGTCATTAAGAGTCAAATATTGTGTTCTTCTGTCTACATGATAAGATAAAGTAGAATATATGAAAAACAAACTCTGATGTATTGATGGAAAAATTCTGACAGTTTTTATTGACTTCCATTGGCTTATGTAGAAAACTGATAGAAAAATAAGAAATTAAAAGGCAACCCCAGTAGAGATCAGATTTGCTCAAAATATTTTTCACTACAAAGGTTATGAGAATGTCAAATAAGGACAGATAGTGTGCTCAAAATAGGCAACTGGAAAATGCAGATTTAAAACAAACGAGATACTACTTCACACCTACTGGAATGCTGCTGAGAATGGGAAAAGTTTGTTTGGCTCTCACTGTTTTAGGCCCACTTAGAGAAACGCCATGCTGTTCTTCCCTCAATTTGGAGGACGGAAGTTATATGCGCTAGAAATCATCTGTCAGATTGCTGTGCTGACTCGGTGCAGCTTTCTACACTCACCCGGAAGCATTTCCAGCCGGGCTCATCCGTGCTCTCAGCGTCTCTGCCACTGTGCTGTTCACCTGGCCCCGCGCAGCCCTGCAGGCTGCACAGGCTCCGCCTGTCCGGGGTCCGTTGGACACGGTGTCCCCAGGATGGGCAAGGATGTCCATTTGGTGACCGTCCTGGGCAGCTCGGGCAGAGATCCGTGGGTGTGAGGGAGGGAGGAATCATTCACTTGCTCAGTCCGTGGAAACCCGGGGTAAAAGCAGCACGAACTTGGGCTTGCGGGGATGAGTACTTATTCATGCACTGGAAGTTATGGTAAGAACTGTCACGGCTCTGTCTGGATGTCCGGCGGCCTCACAGCTCAAGGTGGGGCGTTTAGAGGTGACTGTGTGAAGAGATCTCGCGGACTGTTCAGAGGTGGGAGCTGGTCAGAGAAGGAATGTCACCAGGGCCTCCTTCCCTCCCTCCTCACTCTCCTTCCTTCCTTTTCTCTTTCTCTGTGTCTGTCTGTCCGTCCTTCTCTCTCTGGCTCTCTGCTCCCCAGTCACTACCCAGTGAGCAGCTGCCCTCCCCGCATCTGAGTCACACGTCCCCCTCTTCGAGCCAATAGACTAGACTGGAACCTCTACAACTGAGAGACAAAATAAATCTGTCCCCCTTTAGGTTGCCTGTGTCACATATTGCGTCTCAGCGATGAGACAGTTACTAACAAGAACATATTTCATTTGGCTTTAGCATAAGCCCGTGAGACAGACATTGCTACTCAGCATAAAAGGGTTGAGAAGCTTTTAGTGTGTTTCTTTTGCTGACAGGGTTTAAGCTGAGATTGGAAGGCAGTTCGTGT
>PVIC010032611.1:0-20599 GCA_004025085.1 Thryonomys swinderianus | reverse complement strand
TGCCTCGCAAGTGCAAGGACCTGAGTTCGATCCCCGGTAACCACATACAATGCTGGGTGTGGAGACACGCCCACCAACAATCAACACTGCATACTACAATGCCGGACGTGGTGGCTCACGCCTGTAATCTCAGCACACGGGAGGCAGAGACAGGAGGATTGCTGAGTTCGTGGCTGCTTGCCTGGGCACCATAGTGAGCTCAGGGCCAGCCTGAACTACAAAGCGAGACCCTGTCTCAAAAAGCAAAAAAAAAAAAAAAAGAAAAAAAAGTCATGTTTAAGTATCCCTCCTTTTTCTAAAACAAATTGTTGCCCCAGGGAATAGGCCTTTATCAAAATCCACATTAACAAGATCCAGATAATAGAAAAATTATTTTTTAAATCTTACTGAAAAAATAACTTGGTTTGGTTTTGTTGCAAGAAAATGATTAAGTTGTAACACATCATTAATTGCAACTGATATATATGCAGGCAACACAGGCTGGTATATTATGTATAAAAATGCCTTAGTTTTAGTATTAAAAGGGATCAAAGAAAACTGAAATATTTTAGAAAAAAATGATTTTTTCCCGACCTCTATACTTTATTGTCTATTAATGTCTGCAGATTCTGTATGCAGAGATTCAACTGACCACAGAATGAAAATATTTAGGAGAAGCTGTATCTATACCAAACATATACAAACCTTTATTCTTGACATAATTTCCTACATAGCACATACTGTATTTATATCATTTATATACATTGCATTTATATCATATAGCTGTTATAAAAAATCTACAGATGATTGAGGTATGAAGGGACATATGTGCAGGCTACACCCACCCTCAGATTTAGGTGTTCCAAAGAATCCTAGAAGCAGACACCACAGACACCAAGTAATGCTGTATATGTTTGTGCACTGAATATCTTCCTGGATATCTTTGAAACATTCTGTTAAAAGGTCTTTTTTTTTAACTAAAAGAAAAGTCTTCTAGGAAAGGGAAGAAAAATTGAAATTAACCAGTTATGCCATGTAAGAACCTAAAAATCTCTCACTTTCTATTAAATTTTACCCAATAGCTACTTTATCCTCTATTCCTTTTGTCTTCATTTGATTTATTTGGTTCTTGGTTTTTAAAATTGTTTAACTTCACTTAATCAATTATATGTGAATGGTTGAATATAGCTAAGAAATATGTACATTTCCATGTTTTATGCTGACAATATACAGTTTCTTAGGCATTTCAGTGAAATCTGCAGATCCTTTTTCTTTTCAAGCAGGGTGAATTTCTGAGGAAGAAAGTATGGTAATGTGTAGATGGTTATCATAATGCGAAAAGGAACATCAATAGCAAATGCCATGTTAAACAAATGAAATGCAGTAAATTAAATGAAACTAATTTCTGTAACACTTTATGCCTCTATCTGTTAATTTTGAAGAAGGCACCATAGTGAGGTTTATTTCAGTACAAAGTCATATTATGCAGATGTACTACATTTATTTATTTTTCTTTATGAAAAGAATATATAAAACTTTATAGTCTACCCCAGCTCCCCACTAGGAGCAGTACAAGAAGCTGTTCCACGCTCGACTTCCCAAGCCTGTGCTCTCTCAGTGGCACTGACGCTTCCTCGGGCTCCCTGGGATCTCAGACCTTTCCCGTGAGGGTCAGGGGAAGTGCCCTCCCCCACGCCCCTCCTGGTGCCTCTGACTCACTTCTTCCAAAGAGCTCTAAGACAGGATTCTCTCGGTTGTGCCTCCTCTTCGGTATTAACTCCATCCTCTGGGGCTCTTTCCCCTCAATCTTCACATACAAACAAGATGATAAATCACTTTCCTATCTTAGGAGGAAAAAAGGAAAATTCTCTGATTCTTTCTCCTCAGTTACTGACCTGGGCAACTCCTTTGTTCCACTGATTGCCTCAAACTTCCATCTCCTTAAGTCCCCCTTCCCACCTCCCCTCCCTCCCCTTCCTTCAACTCAAACATCATCTTTGCCCTCATCTTTTCCACCAGTATCACCCCACGAACTGGGCATAGAACAAGCTTCTAAAGGGCAAATTCAAAGCTCTTTTGATCCTTAAATAGCTTGACCTCTCACAGTCTGAAGCACTGCCTACCAATCAACCCTTTCTTTTAAAATCTCTTTTTTCCATTTTCACCCAGTTCCTCTTCTAAACTGACCACTTCTTGGAAGGCTCCTGCCAGACCTCTTTTGATGCTCACCCTGTAAATGCTGACCCTTAGGGACGTTTGCTTTCCAGAGACCTTACTTCTAACTCTTCCCATTTCATCTCTGCTCCATTCACGGATCCTTTTTCTCATATCCATGTGGCAGGTGAGGTAGATTTTAAAATTGAATGGCTTTAGGATCTACCCCAGGATTAATAGAGACATTCCTGGGTGTATCTGGGAAAGTCATGGAGGTGCGACTTTAGGGTTTGCCTCTAACCCCTCACTGCTGCTCTGGCACTCTTTCCCTGCTCTATTTCTTGGCTGAATTGAAATAAGCAGCTTTGTTCCACCATGTCTTGGAGTCATAATATCTCTGCTTACAGCCAACTGATCATGGACTTATACTGTAAGCAAATTCAACCGCTCCTCCTTTTTAAGTTTTCTTTGATGCAACATCTCAGGGAATGTTAATACATAAAATTAGTGCCCATAGTGGAGTATTTACTGTGCTTATAACTGGTTATATGGTTTTGAAACTGGTTTGTGGGAAGAATTTGGAATTCTTTGGTGATGAGAACAAGATCAGCTCTACCAGACAATTAGCAGAGCCTGATTCTGATTGCAGGTAAAAAAAAAAATCTAGAATATTGATAGGAATACAGACAGTAAAGGTCAGTCCAAGGTTTCAGTTGGAAACAAAGACTCCCTGGGAGTTGGGCTAGAGGCAGTGTGTGTTATACTTCACAGTCTTGTGGAAAAGATGTCTACATTTTGTCTCTGTCTTGTGATTTTGTGGGAGACTGAGATTAAAAGTAGTGGACTAATTAATCTAGGGAAGGCAATTTCAAAACAGCCTAAGATTTATACTGTGGCATGGCTACTGCTTCCTGCTTTGGGCCCAATTTATTGTAAGAATCGGAGGCAAAAATCAAAGCAGAAAATTTTCACTTTTTGCGCAAAAGATGTATGTGTAAAGATTGGCCCAATGATGTATGACCACAAAAGAGATTAAATAAATCAAGGTCTTTGTACAGGGACAAGAATATGCCTTGAAGGCATCTCAGGAGTCAGCATGACCCCAATCACTCCAGGTTCAAGGATGTGAAAGTATCATCTTTTCTCTGAGGAGGGGACTCCTGCTCAAGAAGGATCTTCTAGAGAATAGGATCCCCCAATTTCATTTCATTGCATTTAACCATCTACACTCTCAGAAGCTAGGCTGCCATGGCCCAGTGGGGGCTGGCTACTGCTCTCCCTGAATGCAGCCCTTTGTATGAGCTACGTGAAGCTGGTTTTACTGGAATCCAGAATGCAATAGTCCAAGAGTCATGGAGGCTTCTAATCATATTTCAAAGAAGGGTCTGAAGTTAATCAAGACGCCCCTGAAAGAGCAGTGTACTAAGCTTTGTGCATGAAGCCAAAGGCGTAGTGGAGACACCAAGAAGTCACAGATGCTAGGAATATGGAATGTCTCCCTAGGAAATTGCAGGCCCTGAATAGAGCCAGGCCATGAGAGAGGCCATAAAAGTGGCAACAGGCAAGACCATGCAACTGGGACTACTCAAGCCCTTTGGAACTCATTCTTCACCACTGTGTCTCAGAAGCCAGATGTAGAGTTATGAGACTCACCATTTAGCCTGCTGGGTTTCAGGCTTGTTGTGGTCAGATATTTTCCAATCCCTGTATTGCTCCTGTTGTAATGAAAATGTTTATCTGGTGTCATTGTACTTTAGAATTACAGAATTTATTTTTAGGAGGTTCAGAGCTAAGTTTTCGACTTGAGTTTCAGAAGGAACTGGATGTAAACTGCAGGACTCTAAAACAGCTTTGAAGAAGAATGTTTATATTTTTTATTGTATGTACAATAGTAGTATTTTGTTAGAGTTCTCAGCTTGCTATTGTCTTTATTAAGAGATCAAGTATGGTACAAGGAGATGTGTTTGGGAGCAAGTTGTGAAAAGTGTGAGATATGGTGGGTACGGTACAGTTTAAACTTGACTGAATTTGGCCTCTCTCTGGGGATTGTTGGAACACACTTCCTGACATGTCTGATTGGGTTACCCAGGTGTGACTTGGTCTGTATCCGGTCTCTTGCCTCTTCTGCTCTCTTTGGTACTTTCCCCCTACTTTTCTTCCCAGCCTCCATGAACCAAGAAACGTTGCCCCCCTATATAATTCTGCCACATAACCTCTCTGCATTTGAGTCAGCCAATTATGGAATGAAAGAAAATGCACCCTCTTCTCCTTTATCCTCCAGGAGTTGGGTGCTGTATCTCAGCGTTGGGCACTGTATCTCAGTGATAAATACAACCCAGGTTGTAAAATCTGTTGCTTCTCAAGATTTTCCCATCTATAAAATGGCACCAATAGTAGCAACTATTCATAAAGTTGTTATATGGTTAAGTGAGGTGGTGTGTACAATTGTGAATGAGTAGTTCATAATTATGGACTGCTTTTGGTAGTTCCTTCATATACACATTTCCCTCTAAGTAAACACTGTTATAGTGAACCAATATTCCAATAACACTCAAGCCTGTCTAATAAACTCTGTAACGGAATATTCTCTATGAGGTCAGAATTGTTCCCCTTTATCTACTCAACAAAATCAATTGAGAATATTGTGTGTGAAGCACTGCTTAACAATAGAGTGTGAAGAGAGAAAGAAGGAGGGTGAGAGAAGGCAGGGAAGGAGGAAAGCAAAGGACAAAGGAACAAAGGAAGGAAAGCGAGTCTTTGAAGACAAGTTGATTCTAACCCCTATTATGGGCATTAAAGAGATCAAGGAATGGGACAGAAAAGAGATCAAGTTCAGACACAGTGCTGCTTAAATAATTCTTGAAGTCCATTCATTCTCCTTTTTACAACTTTTACTTCTCATAATAGTAACCTGTCTTCTATATCAGTTTCCATTTCTGTCATCTTTCCAAGACACAAATCCAGTCCATTTTTTACCTTTACTTAGGCTATTCTAGTAGGTCCCTACCATCCGTGTCATAATTCAAATCTGTTGAAGACAGAAAAGAATGAATTTTATGCTAATTTGATCTGATAACCATGTTCTATATTCCAGACAAAAGGATTCATAGGCCTATAAACACCAACATTTCAACACTTCTCACTTCCTTTGCATCCAAGCTTTCTTCTCTGTCTGCTGATTCTGTCTTTATAGACAGAGGCAAAGGGTAGCCTGGCCACGATGCCAGCCAGATAATTACTGAACAATAATTATAAGTATTAAATAAGATTTCAAGTGTAATGAATCAAAGCTGGGGAGAGAAGGACAAGTTGTGGGCAGAGTTCACATAGACGACGTCAAGTATAACACCAATCAGGACCAAGGTGGTGGGAAAGTCACATCCAGCTAATGGCAGAATTGATTCTGGGATAACTGGTAGGCATACTCTTTTATATTCTTTTTGGTAGGAATATGCATAATTTCTCTTGCATACTGTCATTTTTTTGTGAATGCTTCCCTAAATCCTTCCCTTTCTTTTAGACAGTTAAGACACTGTTCTTTTAGATAGTTAAGACACTGTTCTTTTAGACAGACACTTCGTTCTCTGCAGACTCACATGTTCTTTTAGCTCTTATCAAGTGGTATGATCCTTTACTAGTTTCATGTTTGTCTTCTCAGTTTATTAATCTCAAGTAAGTCCATGTTACTTCTAATAAGCATGTAAAAATCTTCCTTGAAGGAGTAAGTGAATGAGTTTATGATGCTCTTCCTCCTCTCTGGGAGAAGGATTAATACTGAATAGATCACTGAAATCTTCTGCAACTGAATTAAGATTCAGATTTAATGCATACCTAGGTTAGGGGCTGAGTGTCCAATGAAGGACCATAATTTGTGATATAATCTATCAAGAGTGCTGACATGCTCTCTGTTCAGATGCCTATGAGGTAATAGGTTTCTTCTTGGCATAACGGTTCATGAAGGTTATCTAGGAGGCTGAAGCAGGAGTACTGCAAGTTCAAGCCTAGGCAACATACTGACATGTGAGATCCTACATCAAAAGTAAAAGGGTGCTAGGATTGTAGTTCTGCACGAAGGCCCTATGTTGAATCTTCTGCACCAAAAATAAAAAGAAATAAAGACAGCAGAATTCTGAAGTGGTCTATTCCCTTAGAGAAGAACGAGAAAACTTTCAGTTTTATCATTATAAATAAAAATATAAAGAAAATGTAGGTTCAGGTTGGAGGCAAGATGTCCAAAGTTAACTAAGTCTTAGGTAATACTGTGCTAGTACTTATGGTTTCCACTCCCCTTCACGGACATTTGTGAACCTCGGGAGAAAACTACTCGGTTGCAAAACTGCAATCATTTCTAAGTCTCTCACAAATGCTTTGAGTACTCATTTGCTGATCTTGGCGATACCATGTGAGACAACTGCACTAAATTAGACCCAACTCTCCTACTGAGCTCCAGGATGGAACTGTAAGGCATCTGCATAATACAGTTTGGGGACTGAATTGGGCCATTCTGTGGTACCTTTTTAAAAATTATAACCAACAGGAGCAAACTGTTAGGAAAATGTCCTTTCAATTCCCCCAACAAAGCATTTAGCAGATTTCCACTACATGATGTTATGTTCATTAACATTCATGCCGCTGCCTGTAACCTCATTTGTTTCAGTGTTTGCTCTAGATTTGCCTTGCTGAAATATTTGCATTATTCTTTTTCTTACTGCCTATTCTGGAACTTTGACTGACTCGTCCTTTGGTGTGAGAAAGTATTTTAGGAATGTAATTACAAACAATTTATTTATGAATATGATTTATAGGATATTTCCTTGAAAATAAACATGTGTGGCCAGTTTTGGCTGACCACAAAAATTTTTGAAAGATAAATGTAGTGAATACAAGGCCTTCTAATCACACAGGTTTATTTTAAATTTGGAAGAATGATTGTCCATATCTGTGTGTCTTGTTGTGAATTATTTTCTAATGAAAAGTTTTCTTTTTTCTGACTATAATTTGAGTGATTAGTCTGTAGGACATGCACCCTCAGTAGATACTTTTCCCTATTAAAGGTGATAGATTTGCATAGATATATCAACACTCTTATTTGGTTTGCTTACTGATCAAATTGTACAAATTTCTGAGTTCATGCATACTACAATTGGGGAGTTACAACAAAAAATGCAATTGGCTTTACCTGAGCAAATTTAGGTGCCCCATAGATGTGTGTCATTTTTACCCTTGGTTTCATTATTGTAATGTTCTAAATATACAAATAATTATTACGCAGTATCACAGACAGCTTTCTAGCACTGTAACAAAATGCTTATGAAAATCAACTTGTAAAGAGAAAGGTTTTCTGGACTCATAGTATCGATGGTTCCAATTTGTGATCAGTTGGCCCTCGTGTTTTGGGTCTATGACAAGGGAGCTGGTCATGGTGGAAGCATGTGGTACAGAAAAAAGTCATTCGCTTCACAGTCAGGACCAAAAGAGAATAGTAAGTGGCCAGATCTCCACAGTCCCCCTCAAGTGTACATCCTAGTGATCTTTTTATGGTTTAGAACTAAAATGTCCCCCAAATGCTTCATATATTCAAAGGTAGAGTTTTTGTGAGGTGATCAGGTTCTGGGAGGTGCTATATGCATCAGAGGATTCACCTACTAAAATGCTCAGTAGCTAAAGTGCTGTTAGAAGGTGAGGCCTAATTGCTGGTGGGTCACAGGGGAAGTGACCTGGAAAATTATATTCTTTTCTCCACCCCTCAGTTCTTCCTCTTCTTCTTGGCTGCCCTGATGTGAGTAGTTTCCCTCTATCAGACCCTTCCACCAGGCCATTTCTCCCATGGATCCTGCAGACCATGAACTGAAACTATACACCAAAATAAGTCTCTCTTCCTTTATGTTGTGGTTACTGAGTGTCTTCTCTCTGCAATGAAACAGAGATGGACACAAACCTAGAACATGTCACACTAGGCTCTGCCTCTCAAAGCTTCCACTGGCCTGGGGAAGCACTACCCAGGAAACCATGCTTCCAACCATGTTTTGAATTTAAGAAATATTCAAGTCTAACCATAGCTGTGACTTAAAGTATTTTTGTTCCATTTTAATGTTTTTTTTCTTTATACCCAATTGTTTTTATCGAAAAGATAAACAAAAAAGTGAAGGGAGGAGCAAAGGAAAGGAGGAAAAGACTGAGAGAGCAGAGAGGAACTTAGAAGACGTGAGTGGAAGGAAGTATTTCTGATTTTCCCTTCAATTGATTTGCTTACTATTTACCAAAGTCATTAGGTAGTACAGCTTCTACCTACATGCCCCACAAAGCCTCATACATCCACAGGTAAGTCTTTAGGGAGGTGGCTGGATCATGGGTGTGTAATAATGGATCTAAAACATGCAAATATGGATTTATAAATGTGTGGCAATTGAAATCCTCAACTGTTATATCAGCATGGTTTGGGGTGTAGCTGACTGAATTTGCTAAAGACAGAAGAGCCACCCTGGTTATTGGTGGCACCAACCAATAAGCCTGAGAAAAGGCAGAAGTCTCACTGCTTGCTGCTTGCTTTCTCTTGACTGCTTTGCCATGAACTGTTTCTCCTCTGGCATGCTCCCCTGCCTTGGAACTAGCTGACTGTGGGCTGCAACTTCTACAGAATGTGAGCTAAAGTAGGCCTTTGCTTTTTTAACTTTTGTATTTTGGTATTTTGTCCCAACAACAACAAAAAGATTCAGACAACAGACACTGCCTCACCTATGCTTCTGAATAAGAAATATCCGAGATATCATCATTCTCCATCACATAAAGATGCAAACCCATGAGTACACTTTACCGTGACCATTGCTGTTGAAGGCTCATGGTGAATAGGTAAGAATTTACACTGCGCCAAAACAACATTTGCTGAATCCTACATATAGAAGATGGGAGGACCTATTTTGCTAATCAGGGTTTCTCAAGAAGGGCATTACTGGCATTCTGGACCAGATAAATTTTTGTTGGAATGACGGAGAGACTGATCTGTGCATTTTTAGATATTTAGCAGCATCTCTTGTCTCTACCTATTGGATGACAAAATGACCTCCTCACCCAGTTATGAAAGTAAAACCATTTCCATTCTTTGCTCACAAATGCTGCTGAGGTGGTAGAAGAGCCTCTGTTCAAGAACCACTGCCCCATGTATGTACTTGTTATATCAACCACGTACTTCACAGCATTGCCAGTGAGGTACAGCCCACTCCTCACAGTTCTCCCCAGAAGCCGAACACAGGTTTCTTTGAGCTTGCTGAAGGGTCAGCCTCAAGCTGGACTGTGAAGTTGCCCAACACCCACTCTGCCCCCGTGCCCCAGACCCCTGTGCATGCCATCTCCGTGTTGCCCTCTCTCTTCCAGGCCTACGTCTTCCACACAGTGCCCTCTAACCATATCAATCAGTAGACAATAACTATTAGTCAGGGACACATTACTTCTCCAAAAACAGTGGTAGCCTATGCCTTACTGTTAAGGATTCAGCCTGGTCCCTAGTGTGACTTGCTTATGAGAGAACAGCAATATGTGTCAAAATTAAGAGTTTAGACTCTGAATTCAGATATCCCAGGCTAGAATCCTAGCTCCGCAACTTATCATATGTACATAGTACTGGGAAAATAACTTCTCTGCCTCAGTCATGATCTTCTAAACAACAGGTCCAGTATATCTCTCATAGAACCCATACAAGGTTTAAATAAGAAAATACCTAGGATATTATTAAGAAAATGTTTAATATATGTTAACCATCATTCTCATATTTATGGTAGCTAATAATAAATCTCTCAACAGTATCCCCTCCACACACATACACTTACAACACAACATGCAAACACACACACAATGCAACCAAAACCATGTTTAATTGCAGTCATT
Source organism: Thryonomys swinderianus (assembly GCA_004025085.1). Lineage (NCBI taxonomy): Eukaryota > Metazoa > Chordata > Mammalia > Rodentia > Thryonomyidae > Thryonomys > Thryonomys swinderianus. The sequence goes on along the minus strand of PVIC010032611.1, from coordinate 10,585 downwards.
AAAATTGTAATTAAACCGAATGGCACACTGCTTATTGTTTGGTGTTGTCTTACAACATTAGCATTCTTGATTTGCTTCTATTTACATGTTTGTCAGTAAATGCCAAAGCAGCATACTGCTCTGGTATTCTAAAATCTGCACTAAAAAGAAAAATTTTAGGCTTGTTTAACTGATGAGCATCAGCTGCATGTTATATTCCCAGTGATCATCTCAGTGGCTTTAATTTTCTTGCTTCAAAACAAAACCAGACACATAAATAAAATGAAAGAAGATATTATAGTTTTTAAAGATTTTCATAATATGATATGGATTATGATAGAGAAAATAGAAAAGAAACAAGAACAAGGTGATGGGAAAGATTCCCAATGATTAGATTTCCATCCTAGAGTGTACATAAAACAGGAAATGCAGGAGAGAACTGTCTTTTTGGAAGAACAATGATGCCTTCACTATCAACATGTATAGATGGAACAAAGAGTCCATGTTGTCCTCAGTTCACAGGAAAAACCAAGAACATGCTCCACAGAATAATGGCAGGAGATTAAAGAAAATCTGCGAAGGAATCCAAGCTTCATTAACATTTTTTGGAAGACCAGAGAACACATTTGAATAGCTCTCACATGGCACAAATGAAGTTCCGTTAACAATCTGAATTTCCTAAGAAAATGTTCCTAGTGATTATTTCACAACATCATTTAAGGTAAAAGAACTAAGGCCATTATGGCTCATGAAGAATGAGGGTAAGTTTCCATCATCACTTTAACTGTCCTAACTTCTAAATATCACTACCCCTTTATTCATAAGAATCAATAAGACAAATGGCACTTGCAGTTCCCAAAGGCTGAACAGATATTTGTAGTTTCATTCAATAAATACGAAAACCAAACTTCAGGTAATTTAAATAATGTTTCTGAGGACTGAGTTACAGAGTTGTGAAGGGAGAAATAAAGCCCATCAATTTCAATTTCGACTGCAGTATTCATCCATATTATCACCAATCCATTCATTCTTGGTAGATATTAAATAAGTATTTGTATGAGAAATAATGAAATTAAACTTCACACCCATTACATCAAAGCAACAATTTCACAGAGAGCCTTCTATGGTCAGAAAAGAGTTAAAATTTTGTTTTTTATCAAAACCCCTTGTAACAGGACATTTGACAAACTCTGCAAGGGCTCCTTGTCCATCAGAATCACAAAATGCCCTGCAGGGAAGAACAGTAGATCCTATTCCAAGTAAAAAAGGATACAACTGTATCTTTTTCCTGTGGGCACAGTCTGAATTTATCACAGACTCTTCCTAGTAGATACAATGGAAATAAAAGTGACATTATTCCTCTTTTACCAAAATGAAAACAAAGATAAGAAAACAAGGAAGACATTTACTTAAAATCACTTAATAGTCCATTGAAGAACAAATAGAAATCAGTTGGTTTCAGTTATCTTTTACAAGAGATTGTGCTACCACCTCTTCTATAAAAGTGAACCTTTAAAATGGAGTGTGGATCAAGAGCAAATGAAATCTCCTTTAATTTGCTGATCTTAGTACAAGAAAAATAGAAAACCGTGGTGCAGCTTTTGCTGTAACGTGACTCACTGTGGTGTGCTGCAGAGTCTAACATCCTGAGCTCAGAGTGAACTTCAGGAGTTTGCCCACTAAATTTCTTGAAGCTGTTCCTCTCATGAATTAGACTCATCGTTGAGATTAAGCCTAAGAAAACTGCCACAGACAGAAATAGCAACTCCTTGAAGGGACTAACCATCAACATTTATTTCCTCTGCTATTTTTTAATCCTATATACAGATCATTTCGCCACTGTCCCCTGAATAACTACTCACATATCTAAAATAGGATCCTAATAGTATTCTGCCTCATGAATTTGGCATGTTTAAATTAGGTAATATTTTAACACACTTAAAATTCAAGTATTTGTTAAATTTAAAAACAGTCGGTTTTTTTGTCCATTTAGTACATTGTATATCTAACTAAAAAATTTGCATTTTTCAGACTTAGGCTATTGTTTAACAATGAGAAGTTAAAGGAAAATATTGAGCTAGAAAATTATTTTTAGCAAAGTTTGCTTAAGGATCTGATAATATGAAAAGAATATTTCCTGTTTTGAAAGGTTTTATTTTTCTCTTTTGACATATGAGAGGGAAGAAATGATTTTTTTCTATAAAGTTCCAGAAATATACAGAGGCATAATAAGTAATTAACTGAAGTTCCTAAGTATGTGCATATAGAGCAGTGAATTCTTCTTGCTTTACTTTGTCATCCAGAAACATTTTCAAGAAGTGACATCTTCTTACACAAGGGTCTAAAATGCAAATTAATTGTAATTCTGATGGCCTTGAATCTCAGCAGAAAGTGACACAAAAGTGTGACACTTTCCTGACTGTCCCAGAGGGTTTAAAGATGTAGAAATATTGGATGTGTAAAAATAGTACAAGGAGGCTGCTGTATCCCATTTTCCTAAATTAGAAATTGACAGGACAGACCCACAAAGTAGCCCTTGGCACTAGATAATATTCAGAGTGAGGGGAAGCTAAGGTGCTATCACCAGAGCTGAAAAAATTAGTAGACATACTCAGTGCAGTGAATAAATTCAGGCCTTCCTGCTTCAGATCTTGGAGACCTCAGTCCAAAGTGAAATATTTATTCAAATTGTGGTACTAAGCCTCATTTGAGTGTTAAATGGCCGAATCATGCTACATAAAGAGTGTCCTAAATATAAAGGGTTGTTAGCCTCACAATTATGCTACTTTATGAGGAGGAAAAAGAGTAGTTTAAAAAAGAAAGAAAGAAAGAAAAGGAAAAAAGACCATAACAAAAGTTAGGTTCCCCGACTGAAAGCAAGTAGCACTGTTTCCATTTCTAGTCTTGTTTCATTTCTAATAGTGGTTATAGATCCCAAATTAGGAGTTTGAGAAAACATTCTGAAAGTTATGAAGTGAATCCTCCTTCATTCATTTTGCAACAAGGTCATAGCCTGTGAATCTCAGAGTTTTAGAAACAAGAGTTCCCAATTCATAAGATAACCCTGAAGATGAAGCTAAAGTTCACTGCCAATGTTAATTTAGAGAACTCTGTAAGCTCCCAGTACCGCCAAACGTACTCACTCACCTACCGCGCGATAGCCCTTAACATGTTTTGGGAAATAGTTCAGATTTGGGAGTCATGCTAATTTATATCCATATGTCACCTATCACTTTGGGAACATCTTTGAGCACGTTTAGCCACAAATTCCTCTCCTATAAAAGGGATGTAATAGAATTCAGCACATATTATTCTGAAAAGTAAATGAGATAATACAACTGAAGCATTTAATAAGGTAAACATACAACAGATGGAAGTGTTTTTATTGACCAAAAAGGGGGGGGGGGAATCTAGTTTGTATTAACCAGATTACCCTCATCGCACTGTGTAGGAAATCATGAAGGCGTTTCAGAGTCTACTGAAATTAAATAAATAAAAGTATTTAACTAAAAGTATTTGTACTCTTTAATTAAAGAAAGATGATATAAAGCCTTAGATTAGGGACTCCTTCCTCTAGGTGTCTAATACCTGTAAATACTTCCAATAGAGATTTTCGGTTACCCTCTTTATGGAACATGGGATTGCACTAGGACGACTTCCCTGGAGTTTAAAAGCCCCTTGGAGATGCCTCACTCTTAGCACTTTCAGACACAACGTTCTATCCCTTATTTAAGTACAGTTAGCCTTCAGTGTAGGAAGCAATGACTGGAGCCTGAGCTGACCAGTAGTTAAAGATGCCCAGCTTTCTGGACGATCAGAAAGGTGGCACCGTATGGGTGAGTCGGGGTCTGTCTTTTAACTGAGCGGTGACTCAGTTTCTAGCCACGTTACAAACACCCTCAGAAGTAAATTCCTGTTCAGAAGCAGTGACTCTCACATTCAGTTGCTATGTTGCAATGCTCCTTTCTCTATTGTGGCTGTTTTGCTCTGTTTTAGAGAAAAACTGTTTTAGAGATGAAAAGTACACAAAGGATTTTTGTTTTCCTGTTGGAAAATGAATTAAGGACCCAATTTCTGTGTACGATAATAACTTCGAGCACTGCCCGTAACAGTCTCACATAAAAGAGTCCACAGAAATAGCTTTTAAAGTACAACTGCACAATTTCTTCAGAGTAAATGTTGAAGCTAGGATACACCGTAAAATGCACAAAATTAGCAAGAGTAATTTATCTGACCCAGCTGTTTTTATTATTTAATGAAATTTTCCATGATTTTGGCTTACCCAATTTTATGCACTGCATATTATCTTATATAATACACAGAAATCTAAAGAATGGGCAACAGATTAAAATCACTTCCTTCAGTACCTCTGTATTTCTTTCTAATTAAGACAGATGTTCGTTGGAAGTAGAATGACACAGAACCCTGTGCAGTGACCCCCGGGTACCTTAACTGGTTTGTAGAGCTGTGGCCTGGGCTCATTCCCTGGGTGACTCCTGCCTGGTTGAGAGTGGCTGAAAATCCTCGCCTAGAGAGAAGCCTTGGCTCGCAGAGGAGGGTCTCCGACGGGCACACCTGTCCACACCTGAGATTCAAGTGTATTTTGTTGAAAGTTATTTCGGACCCGACGCGTTACTGCACAGTTTGTCTCAGTGAGATGTCTCTCTCTGAAATTTCCCTGCACTCAGCTTTCTTTGCTTCTGGAGTTTTCACTGGATTCGTAATAACCTCTGAAACAAAGACGTGCCCAGACTCTGCCGTGTGGTCTGCAGCTAGCCTTCCTCCACTTTCTCTTCTGATTCCCTTCCACTCACAATAAATGTCAAGTGAATTTTACTCCCCCATCCACGCGTCCTGTCTCATCCCATCAAAGAGGGGTACAGGTACACCTTGGCTTCCAGTGGGGTAACATTCTGACAAATCCACCCTGAACTCAAAATATTGCAAGTCAAATATCCATTAAATACTCTTCACCCACTGAATATAGTTCAGCCAGGGAGTACACTGTAAAGCAGTGGTGGTTCCCCCTCGTGGTCGTGTGGCTGAGCGGAAGCGATGGCACTCCCTGGCATTCTGAGAGAATATCTTACCACATAGCAGAAGCCTGGGAGAAGATACAAATGCAAAGTTCAGTTTATACTGTGTTTGGCTTTCACACAACCATAAAGTTAAAAACCTTAAAACGAGGACCACCTGTGTTTACGTTGTTAATCCACGAGACACTTCTTGTGACTTCTCCTTTGATTGGAATAACAAATGCTTAACAAATCCAACCAAACACATCAAGCAAGAACCAGCTCAAGTGCTACATCTTCTGATAAGTTATTTTCCCCTTCTGGGCTGAAAATATCACCAACTTTCAATTCTACTACCTCCTTATCTGAATCTTCCAGGGTTCCTCTCTACCTAGTACATGTTAAGTTCCTCAAGGGGAAGCACTGTTGTTCATTTTTGTACCAGTAATCAAAATATCACCAAAAAAAAAAATGAAGCTTAGGAAACCAGGTACGTTTCTACATATTTCTACCTCATTATGCAAAGTACTGGGCATATCTTACAGGAATATATATGAAATATAGGAAAGCTAAAGTGAGTATATCAGATTTGATACACACTTTTTTGGCTTGAGCTTAGCAAAATATCTGATAAGGTAATTTGTTGTCTTAAGGCTAAGCCAAAGCAATGTGTGTCACTTTGACCAGGCGCATGAGTGACAATGTCTCCAGACCCCGTCCTCAGAGGCCTGCACACCATGAGATGGAGACCAGCTAAGCCTGCTCTCGCTACTGTAAGCCATGGAATTTAGTACAATTTGGATAAATGTTAGAAGATAAATCAGAAGGGTTTCATTGCTTCTTAGAACCAACTTGATGTAGGTTGGAGACTAGGAGCACAAGTGCCTTAAATTGAATGTCTTCAAGTGTTCATCAAGTCAAATTCTTAATAAAATGACTCAAAAGAAGCACAAAGCAAAGAGATCTTCTGTTAAAAGACATAAGTTGTATTCAGAATACTCATACAGTTAATGTTAAACTCCATTTCATTCTAGTCAACTACCTTATGTATTTAAAAGCAACCTTGAGGAAATTACCATTGCAGGCTAATGACATAATTTGTTTTGTAGAAAATTACAAATAATTTAAATTATTTAGCATTTAATTTGTAGTACTTTGAAGGAAGATCATCTCTTCTTTTATTTTTCTCATTTTTATGACTCGTGTTTATTATGTGTCGTCCAGTTGGGCGGGTTACCCTACCGTCTCCATTGTCCAACGACTTCAGGAGGGTGAGCGGGGACGCGGAGCCACAACTCCCAGATTCCGTGTCTGTTGAGAAGCTTCCCTGTTTATTATGGAAGTTACAGGCGTTTATATAGCGCAGCTTGGGATGTGATTGGAAGAGTGGGCGGGAGCAGCGCTCGCAGCGGGGAGTGATTAAGTGCAAAATGGAAGTAGCATTTAGCAATGTATGATTTGTCTGCGTCATCTGCATCATCTGCGTCATCTACGTCACCTGCGTCACCAGCATTGTTGTGGTTTCTTAAAGACCCATTGTATCTATTCATCCGCCAGGAGAGAGAGAGAGAGGGAGAGGAGAGAGAGAGAGAGAGAGAGAGACAGACAGACAGAGAGAGAGAGAGAGAGAGAGAGAGAGAGAGAGAGAGAGAGAGAGAGAGAGAGAGAGAGAGAGAGAGAGAGAGAGAGAGGAAGAAGAAGAAGTGGAAGCACCTGGAGAAAGGTTTGGCCACAACTATGTAGAAAATATATCATATTTTTTCAACGAATTTGTCCAAGTTTGCTATATCTAGAGTTTTCTGGTATATGACTCAGTAACAAAATGGTTCATACCTGCTCTGAAATTCTGTTCTTTAGGATGAAAGTCTTAGTGAACTCTAAGAGAGATAAACTACTAAAGACAATTTTTTAAAGAAAAAAAAAACCCTTCATAAAAACCTCATAAACTTTCATACTCTCGATTTGTTTAGAGAGATTTGGGGGGCAAGAGTTGATTCATTTCTATTAGATGATTTCTTGACTTGAAGTATGGCACCTGGCTGCTTTTATTTTTAAAAAATAAACTGAAGGAATCTTTTCTACCTGACACAAGATTCCCTCTTTGTTACAACAAGCACACTACCAGGCTCTGTGTAAAGACCGAAATTTCCCCTACATAAAGTCTTTGCATTTTCCCTGTACAAGTAAACTAAGTCAGACCAGCAGACAAAGAAACATGGACAGAAACATCTCATACAGACCCAGTCACATCATTTGCATCAGGTTCTCTATGTGATTCTTATTCGTCTTCTCCTTTGGTTCTTCTAATTGCCAAATGTGACCTATGAGTTGAAGGTTGGCTGTGGTCAAGAAATAGTGAGTAACCAAATGGATACAGACTCATTCGGTGGAGGAAAGACTTCTTTCCTCAACCATCAGGAGGTTCACTGTAGAGGCACCTATAAAAAAAAAAAGAGAGGAAGCAGAGAAAAGCATGCAAACTTATTTAATAATTTTTAGGTGACAGAATGAAGATCCACAGCGACAGGGAAATCTGGATACAAGTACTGATCAAAAAAATAGAGTGAATGTTTAAAATTTTAAATGTGTTACAGTAAAAGATGCATGGCCATTAATCCCTCTCAAAATGCTGTAGTAAGTGCTTTGCTGTCCAGCAGCAAAGAAGGCTCATGAAAACACTGTGCCGTATCCTTACCCACCTGATTCAATGTATCTGGCACCATGTGACTTAGAGCTCTTTCCAGAAGTCAAAATGACCTTGGAAGGTAAATATTTCAAATCAATTCAAGACGGGAAGATAGCTGGGAGAATACAACTAAAGACACGAAGGAGAATTTTCCAGAATTGCTTCAGAAAGTAGCAAGAACGATGGGATAAATGTGTGCAAGGTGAGGGAGTCTTTTGAAAAGGACTCATGACACTGGGTCTTTTATGCAATCATTTTTTAAAAATTCCATTTTGAATCATATTTTATATTTTTATGCTTAAGCTTGATGAAAATTGGACTGTCATGCCAAAGTATGATTGGGCTTACAGGTTAAGCTCTAGTGACCATAGATGAAAAGATAAATAAGGCCTGTTTTTATAGATTCTTCTTTGTGTCTTCAAAGACGAGGACTTTCCTTTTCTTGAAGTATAGGAAGAGGGCAGCATCTTTCAAAGAAATTTTATGACTTTAGGAGAGAAAGATGGGAAAAGATCAGAGTGAGGTCTACCTGCTTCTGCTATTTCCTCCAACTCTAAGGTACCATGTTTGGAAGTAGTAGGACCTGAACTCCATCATTTAGCAACACAGAGAATATCATATTTGTTCGCTTTAGTAAATCTTCCAAGAATTTGACACTAAGCAATAAAGTGGTGCTTCACCAAAACAAGTATTTTTGTCAGGCGTGGTGGCTCAGGCCTGTCATCCCAGCACTCAGGAGGCAGAGGCAGGAGGATTGCTGAGTTTGAGGCTTGCCTGGGCTACATAGTGAGCTGGGGGCCAGCCTGAACTACAAAGTGAGACCCTGTGTCAAAAGAAAAAAAAAGTGTTTTCTCTGATATCTTAGATCTAGAGCCCAATCACTGCACTGTCTTCATCTCACTCCAACTTTCCCTCTTCCTAAACTCTAACAAATTCATCAATGTGATTTGGGGATTCAGGAGATGAGGTATAGTCAAAGAGATGCGCTCAAGAAAATTATGAAAGTGGTAAACTCATGAGAGGATCTGTAATACCATATATAAAAGAGAAATTTTAATCCTGTATATTTTTATGTAGAAACCCCAATATATACATACTGCATGTTTGTTCTTGTGCATATAACTGTGGGTTTCAAGAGCTGCCTAAATTTTTAGATATGTGCTAAAGGTACAAGAAATTGTCATTTCTACCTGCATGCTTGTGCAAGCCTTTCAGCAGCATATTTTTAAAGTAATTGATGACCAATATTGTATAACTGAGCAGGAAACACTTATTTGTTGCTGAGCTAAATGGACAATTTAGGGCATACATATTCATAAGATTTTGGAATTTTTCCAATAAATGCTGCAATGTGTAGAAAAAAGAATGGGCTTGCATTAAGCAAATTTTGGTAATTGGTAATGCAACCTCCTGCCTCTCTTGGGTGTATGACTCTTCAGGGATCATCTTCTAAGCCATAATGATTACACAAGCTCTAATGCACTGATTTTACATAATTAAATTTTAAAGTAAATGTAATGAAATGCTTAAGAAATTCAGACAATAGGTGTTGTTTCTGCAAACAAGATACCCTCAAAAGAATTTCTACATCAATCTTCCACACCTTTTCTGTAGCCAGATTTAATATGCACTTCACTCAGCATATACACTCAATATTAAATGTGATCGTATTGCATATATAAAATGTACTGATAAAATCAGTTATAAAATACTAAAATAAAAAACTTTTAAAAAATGAGCATATACCTTTTGCAGTTCTACAAAAAAAAATCTCTTTTTTCCGATAAAAAGGAAGCAAAAAAGGCAGGACGCAAAATGAAAGAAGGACTAAAAGGAAGAAGAAAGTTAAATGAAAATTAAAACCCATCAATTTTTTCAAATAGTATTGAAATCTATCTTACTTTGAGAAATAGTTGCAATCACAGCTTACTTGAGACCTTTACACATGAAGAGATTTAATCTAGCATTTATTCCAGAGGAGAAAAGAACCGTAGTTTACGCTTATAAATTGCCAAGAGTTCAAATGGTTTGACCAAATTAGCCTGTCAGTTCAGTCACATTAGTGGTAGATAGAATGCTTCTGGAGAAATTCATGTGAAAGGCACGTGTTAAATGCATGTTTTCTGCATTCAAGCGTTCAACACTACTAAAAAAAGGGCTACAAAACATGATGAGGGCTATGTATATCATAAGGGAACAACATTCTTTGAGGAAATACAAGTGAGTAGTTTGCATTCCCACCCTTGAAAAGAATTCTGCTTAGCTTCCAGAGAAACCAAGGGGGAGTGGCATCCTCAGTGTTCCTGCGGCCGGTTTCCCAGCCTTGTGTCATCAGTCAATGACTAACTGAAATTCAGTGACAGTGGAGAGCTCCACCCAAAGTTCTTGAATCTTCCCTTGCCTCTCCCTAACTTTTGGGGTGGCTGTTAGTCCTAAACTTAGAGCTCCATCACTGCAACCTCTGCCTTTTTCTTTTTCTTTCTTTTTTTTGAGACAAGGTCTCCCTTGGTAGTTCAGGCTGGCCCTGAGCTCACTATGTAGCCCAGGCAAGCCTCAGACTCAGCAATCCTCCTGCCTCTGCCTCCCTGAGTGCTGGGATTATAGGCATGAGCCACCACAGCCAGCACTGTGGTGTGTGTAACTGATTGTTGGTGGGCATGAGTTACCACACCTGGTATTGTTGTATGTGGTTACCAGGGATTGAATTTAGGACCTTGTGCTTGCTAGGCAGGTGCCGGATCCACTGAGCTAAATCTCTGGCCCCATCCCCTACTTTGTCATGACAGGGCATTTCCCTGAGTGGCTCTGTGCCTTCACACAGCCCACTGACTATTTTTTGTTCTTCTATGGACAATATTCATACTGGATAAGGTCCTAACAATTAAATCCACAAGGATCCTACATC
>PVIC010032610.1:0-20599 GCA_004025085.1 Thryonomys swinderianus | reverse complement strand
TAAAACGGCATTGCCCTGAGAAAACAACAGGAAGTGGAACAGGGAGTGGCCAATGGTCAAAACAACCTGGCCTTTGCCCACGATGCAAAAAGGGGAATCATTGGGCACATGGATGTAGGTCGGTAAAGGACATTCATGGTCAACCTCTTGCACCACAGCCACTAGCAATAGATCGTGGAGGTACCCATCCAAAAAACGGTCAGAAGGGCTCATGTCCCCAGGGCCCCCATATGGGGCAGCGGAGAATATCCCAGGGGAGGAACCTCACAGGGAGAGGTGGCCAATCCTGCGTCCCCCACCGAACCGAGGAGAGCCACCACGGGATCTGCAGGGTGGACCTCCGCTCCACCACCAGATTGGTGTTAACCCCTCAAATGGGAGTGCAATTAATTGAGACAGATTTCCGAGGACCCTTGGAATCTGACACTGTGGGTTTGCTCCTTGGCAGATCTTCGTCTGCCCTGAGAGGACTGGTGGTGCATCCAGGTATAATTGACCCTGACTATACCGGAGTTGTTAAGGTCATGGTGTCCTCTCCCAGAGGAATCACCGCAATTTCTCCCGGGGACAGAATAGCCCAGATGGTCATCCTGCCCAGCTTGCATGGTAGCTTTGCAGCAAAAGGGGAAAAAAGAGGTAATAAAGGGTTTGGATCGTCAAGGACAGATTTAGCATATTTATCCCTAGATTTGGAATAGCATCCTCTCATGGAATTGATGGTAGACAATAAAGCAATTCTGGGTCTGCTGGATACTGGAGCAGATAGACCAGAGCCCTTGTCCTAAAACTTTCTCAATGTAGTGTCCACGCTCATTCTCCATCATATGGGGTTAACCCCCGAGGCTTGCGTCCCTTGCAAGTATGGCAAATGGATGTCACCCATATTGCAGAGTTTGGCACGTTGAAATATGTGCATGTTTCCATTGACACCTGCTCTGGCGTGATCCACACCACATCCATGTCTGGAGAAAAGGCCCATAATGTTATCACTCATTGCTTAGACGTCTGGGCCTCTTGGGGCCAACCTAGACAAATAAAAACCGATAATGGGCCTGCTTATACCGGTCACTCTTTTAAGGATTTTGTCAGCAAATGGAAGTGACTGTGGTACATCGTTTACCATATAATCCACAGGGACAAGGCATTGTAGAACGGGCCCATCGCACCTTGAAAGAAATGTTGCAAAAACAAAAAGGGGGAATAGGCCGAGGTCGCACCCCCAAAGAAAGAGTCTCCCTAGCCCTCTTTACCCTAAATTATTTAAATTTGGATGTGAAAGGTCTCTCAGCCGCTGATCGTCACGCCCGCGGTGAGAACCCTCTGCAGGGATATGTTAAGTGGAAGGACGTTCTTTCAGGGGTATGGAATGGACCAGATCCGGTGTTGGCTTGGGCAAGAGGGTCTGTTTGTGTGTTTCCGCAGGACCGTCTGGAGCCAGTGTGGGTCCCTGAACGGCTGGTGAGAAGGTGTGAAAATGAAGCTTGTCCTATGATCGCTGATAGTCATCCTGAGCGAGACTCGTGTCCCTGCCGAGCCGAGATGGGGACTTCTCTCAGTGTTCCCGAAGCCAATTCCACTTCGTCATGATGCAAAATTGGTCCAGCACATTCGACGCCACTCTGAGAGAGCTGCGAATGGCCGTGGTGCAGGTGAATTCGACCCGGATGGATGCGGCCTGGCAGAAGGACTGGCGTTGTGGATCACCCATGCAATGAACATTCTTAAGGAATGGGCGGAGACGGGAACCCTGGTTGCTCTTTTGCTTCTAGCCTGCTTGGTTGGTTTGCGGTGCATCTGCGCGGTCAGGCATGCTCAGAGGCGAGAATGAGCTATGCTGATTCAGGCTTTTGCCGCCCTAGAGGCTGGACAGTCCCCTTAAGTGTGGCTGATGGCACTTGACGAGTAACCATTGCGCGCAGGATGCGAGGCAAAGCACTGCACTCTGGGTCAGCAAGTTGCGGCCCGAGAAGAGCAAGTCTGATTGCATACAGGTTGATACCCCAGGCCCTGTCTCTGAGAAAAAGGTATCAGGCAGGTACGGTGCTCGCGAGATGATAAGTCTTGCGCTGGATCGTTTTGGGACTCTTTCATTTCCGATCAGAGATCAGACCTCTACTCTTGCCTGACACATTTCTTCTTCTGGCCATTAAAACTAAAAGGGGGAACTGTGGAGAGCCAAAGGGCAACCGCACCCAAAAGATAGCGCTGAGGAAGTAGGTCAGGTGGTCTGAACCACTGAAAAACAAGTCTATATCTGCTGAAAAACAAGTCTATATCCTCTGAAAAACAAGTCTATATTGAGGCATTGCCTGATCAGCCAGTTCGCTTCCGCTGTATAGCCACCTATCCCAGAATGCCACGTGTCCTTCAGGCATTGGCTGATGACTATGTATATATATACTGGGAGAGGCCTGTGAAGGAGAGCTTTTTTGTTTTTGCTTGAGCAAAGGATCCTGAATAAAACAGCAGAAAGAAGAGTTCGCGGTCGTGTCTTCCTTGCTGGTCGAGGGGGAAGTGACAATTGGGAAAGTCCCTGATGGTACCAATATAGGTAGAAAAGCTAGTTACACATGTGGTAAGTAGCTGGATGGGACTGGCCCTCAAAGATCTTGCAAGAAAGGAAACACTTACCCAAAATTAGTACCACCAAAGAAGAAAACTACCCCTTCCAGATAGCAGTGGACCATAGGCCTCACTCTCCTCTTGGGATGGAGGATCCAGATCTTGATCCACTCCCTCCCCGGGCATGCAATGATTACAAATTCCCTGGTGTAGAGGGCCAGGACTTTAACATACCTGGAAAAGTCTCCTGACTAAAACAAAAGAAACAAAAATAAAAAACCCTATATGCTTGCTACTTGACTTGATTCCTCATCAGACCCACTTGATCAGTATTGCTTAAGCAACTATACTTGTTGTAATCCCATTGGTTAACTATGATTTGCAAATTTCTTTTGAACCTTATCGGTAGCCCCTACTTTAGCTACTGGTTGACTATAGTTTGTCCACTTTTTAAAATCTTATTGTAAGGCCCTACTTTGAGCCTATCTCACTTCATTCTTTGCTCCATAAAAGCCTTCTGAAAAGTGAGGTAGGTGGGTTATCCACATTTCTAGAATCCCCCTTTTGTCTAATATTTTAGAAAAAATTCAGTATTTATTTACATATTCTGTCATATAAAATGGTAAGATGATACAATAATGGGTCTACTCTGAAGATTAATATAGGTGCAAAGGCAGAAGCTTTCTTTCTCAATAAAATTTTCCTCTCTAACCTCCATTGTCCATAAAATTCATTCTCTGATTTTAGAGAACATGAATTCATGCTTCAGGTTGGGAGCCAAGTCTGGCTCCCCTTTATCACCAGTAGTTGGCAGGGACAGTTAAAAGGATAATTGACTGATTGCTGGAGAGTGAGAAAGGAATAGCTGGGCAACTGGAAAAAAAAATCCAATGCACTCATCCTTTGATTAATTTTACCCTCAAAACTCCTACTTTGCCAGGATGAAGGATGAAGAAAGTCCTTTTTGCTTTCAGAAATAGGAGAAAACTAAGGAATTTGGAATACAATTAGAGCGTTTTGTTCTCCTTAACATAAACCTGACTTCAAAAGAAAATCGCAGACAAAAACAAAAACAAAATTATCATAGTTTAACTAACTCGATTTTATAAAAGCCTCCTGTAGTCTAAATATGGAGCTTGTGTCTTCTAGGTTCCAGTCTCACTTTAGGTAGGATAGAATTAAAATAAGAAGCGTGAAGGTCACAGCCCCAGGCTCCAGGATGACATGACTAAAACATAGCCACAGGATTATGGATTGCTTTCTTTCCCACTTGTCTTCCTACCTTATTATTGGACCCTTCTACAAAATAATACGTTTCCAGTTCAATGAAATCACAAGCCTGAATCCTTGTTATAGAAAGAGTCTCTAGGGAAACCTATAGACAAGGAAGGCAAAACAGCGGGATTATGGAGTTTAAACCAGTAACCTGAGAGTTTCAGCAAACACTAAGCACAGCCTGACTCTTAGAAAATATGAAACTTCACACAAATATGTTGACCTCACTTTTTATTTTACCAGAAAGTGCACGATCTGTTCTTCAGGATGAAATTACAAGGTCTGCAAAAAGAAACACATAACCATACAGTGTGAAATAAGCACATTCAAATATGATAGAGGTTTTGTAATAATCAAACTAATTTTAAATAACTGTAATATACTCCTTAGCATTAATATGCTCTGATTAACAAATAAAAATCATACTAGAACAAATGTTCAAAATAAGCAGAGAGATAAAAAGCTTATTAAGGAAAAGTCAATTATAAATGACAGTCCTGTTTGGGATTTTATCCAATAAGAGTCATTATATACAGTATATATTAAAACCAATAATATATTTTCAATATTGTACATAATGACATAGAATTGTACAAAATATCATAATTAAATGATGGGGAAAGCTGGAATAAACTGTGGTTTATTGATGTAGTAAATTAACACTCCACCACAGAATTTGATGATTCTCCACCATGATATGATGTTCAATAGCTGGACTTTGGCATCTAGATATATTTGGCTAATGAATAGTGGATATGTATCTAGTGCAATCAAGGAACTAAATTTTAAATTTAATTTAATTTAAATGACCTAAAATTTTTGATCCCTGATACTGCCAAAAATATAAATATACAAAAAACCTTAAAATTTACATAGATATTTGCTTCTTGTATTATTGTAGCTTCCACAGGCATAGAATATTACTTGGTTTAAAAGTGAATGTGAGACTTAGAGTCTCATCTAGTTTAAAAACATAATTTTAAAAATTATGTGTACAGATTTATCTCATATTTTTGATTATAAAGATAGATCAGATGATAATCTCAATGGATGTAAGTGTGCATTATAAAATCTAAGTAGCCTATGTAAAAGGTCAGTTCAAATTTTTTAACAACTTTGGCTTGTGATTTTCAAACAAAGGTGATGAGTGTTACTTTTGGGTCAATGGTATTTAATTATTCACTTGAAAACTACCAAGGCTCTTTTTCCTTTATCCTGACAACTAACGAGTTTCAAGATACCAATTTCTCTGTCAATTTGAAGTTCAAAAGGAGAAAAATATATGAGAAAATGTGATGTGAGTGAGAAATCTTTTTCTCATGAGCGATTTGATTGTGGATTTATTTTAATGGTCACTAGGAATCTTTATAGAGTCATTACATAGTTTCAAAATTGGTAAAATGATATAATTTAAGATTATAAGTAGATTCATAAACAAATCAGGTAAAAGAATGAAAATTAATTACATATATAAGAATGTGGATAGGAAGATTATAAGTCAAATTTACTTTTTTTTTTTTTTGAGACAGGGCCTCGCTTTGTAGTTCAGGCTGGCCCTGAGCTCACTATGTAGCCCAGGCAAGCCTCGAACTCAGCAATCCTCCTGTCTCTGCCTTCCGAGTGCTAGGATTACAGGCGTGAGCCACCACATCCAGCAAATTTACTTTTTTTTTTTTGCATTGTTCTGTAAACTTTATTGGTACATTCTATACACAGCTCACAATCACACACAACATTGGGGAATTTGTACCAATATGTGACACAGGTCAAATCTCATTTTTACCCATATCCCTGTCCACCCACCCCCTCCCCAGCCCTATATACATACTTTTATTTTTTTCTGAATCATATTGCTTCCCCTCATTACATTCCCACACCAAATTTCTTTTGGATATTTTCCATTCTACAAAAACTATCATACATTCCATAGCTCCTTTACCTCTACAGGTGCTTATATCAAAGAAAAGATCCGGTATTTGCATATCTGTGTTCTATTTATTTCATTTATTAGTGTGTCCTCCAGATGTCTCCATTTGTACATAAATGAATGAATCTTGTCATTCTTTTTGGCAGAGTAATACTCCATTAAAAAAAAAATAAACCCTCATGTTCTTTATCCAGTCTCCAGTTGATGGGCATTTGTGTTGTTTCCGAGACTGGGCTATCATGAACTGAGCTGCTATGAACAAGGGTGTATATCTGTTTTACCTTTTTTTTTTTTTTTTTTTTTTTTTTTTTTTTTTTTTTTTTTTTTTTTTTTTTTTTTTTTTTTTTTTTTTTTTTGAGACAGGGTCTTGCTTTGTAGTTCAGGCTGGCCCTGAGCTCACTGTGTAGCCCAGGCAAGCCGCCGAGAACTCAGCAATCCTCCTGTCTCTGCCTCCCGAGTGCTGGGATTACAGGCGTGAGCCACCACACCCGGCACTGTGGTATGTGGTATGTGGTATTGAGTGCTGGTGGGCGTGAGTCTCCACGCCCAGCATTGTATGTGGTTACCAGGATCGAACTCGAACTCAAGACCTTGCACTTGCGAGCCAGGCGCTGGAATCACTGAGCTAAATATCTGGCCCGTTTTTTTTTTTTTTAATAACCAAAATTATCTAGTTCCGTTAGATTCCAAATCAACAATTCACAAAATTGTTTGTTTGGAATTATACACTTTCTATAAAAAATTTAAATTCAGAAGTGATTGAAAAACTTTCACTATTGGAAGTGTAACTATAGGAGGGAAGGATGTAAACCTACTTTTATTTGTTTTTCTTTTTTTTCTGTAGTGGTGTATGAGAATTTCTTCCATAAATAAAAATAGTAGAAGCATGATGAGTTATGTTTCCTCCTCAGGTACCTCTTGGGTTTCTCCAGCAAGTTTCTCCCCCTGTATACTCAGTTCTCAGTCATTGTCTTAGTACTAAGTAATGGCAGTAAAGGAGAAACACACTTTACAAGCCAGACTTGTAATACAATGGCTCCGAGTTAAGCCATTCCCTTAATGGCACATGTAATCAAGTAAATCTGAACATCTGCACCATGAGTTGGCTGTAGTTGATCATTTTCTTTCTCAAAATATTGAAGTGGATATTTCATTTCCAGTTCTTTCTGTTACATTTTTAATTTAAAACCTATTATTCTGACTTTGTTTCCAGAATTTTTTCTACCTGATTTGAGATAGCTTCACTTTCTCCCCTAATGTGAGTCCCTGATGCAGATCTCACCCAGTTTCTCTGCAGACATTAATGCATAGTCACCTTGACTAAGTCACCTTGACTACCTAAGTTTGATAACTGTATTTTTTTTTTGAAACAGGGTCCCGCTTTGTAGTTCAGGCTAGCTCTGAGCTCACTATGGAGCCCAGGCAAGCCTCAAATTCAGCAATCCTCCTGTCTCTGCCTCCCGAGTGCTGGGATTACAGACGTGAGCCACCACGCCTGGCAATAACTGGATTTTTCCCTTTTGTGTTCCTTGTCTGAATGCCATCCCACTCTACTGCCAAATACTCACGGAACAAAGGTTGAACTTGTATCTCCAGAGGCCTCTGCAGTCATCTGGTTGCCTCCTACAGGTCTGGCAGCTTTGCCTCCTTTTGTTGGGAGGGTCCATCTCAGTGATAGTTTCAAATGACTGACATTTACTAAGTTTTGAGTTACACATGACATAATGTATGATATTTTTCATATTAATACATATGTCAACTTTTAATCTTATGAGGACTTTAAATGTCCTCTTAATATCAAACAAATTAAGCACAAAATTAGTACAATGCATACAAGTTATGAATCTGCTTTGACTGATTAAAACTTTGTGTCTGCCTCCCAGCTTAAAGGTGAACATCATGAATAAGTTTAGAGTGCAGGCTTCTCACTGGTTTTCTAGAAATCATATTACTAAGAAGGTATGTACATTCATAACGTGTCAATTTTGCTACCCTTCTTAGCAATGTTTTATATCTGAATGCTTGACAGATAAGAGCATTTTATTCCCACATAAAATTTCAACATTTAATATGAGGTTAAATTTTGGTCACAATTATCAGCTTGTATCACTGCCAATTTCTAGAGTAAATTTTTAGTATTTCTGTAACTTTTTTAACAAGTTCTTTACATTTTATTCTGATGAACTTTGTTTATCATATACATATACCTTCCAAAGATAGTTTTGAACTTAAACTTTTAAATGTTTTGTTAACTTAAAATATCTGTCTCAGCTGAGCATGTTGCTATGCATCTGGGATCCCAGCCCTCTGGGAGACAGAAGCTTACTGCAAGTTTGAGCCTTGCCTGGACAATTTAGAGAATAAGCTAAAAATTGTCTCAAGAAATAAAGAAAAGGCTCAGTACAGAGACCCCATATTCAGTCTCCAATACCATAAAAACAACAAAAAGCTTTATTCAATTTATCCTTTCCTTTAATAAGTTCCTTTCAAGTTTAAAAGTCTTATTCTAATATTAAAGTTAGATGTGACATGTTGATTTGTCAAAACTCTTATTAGTTTGTTATATTATTGTATAAAATGAAATGTAAAAGTGTTAAAGTTGTATTAGGGTATTTTTTTTTTAGATTCTGATGTGAGATGGTGACAAAATAAGATATAAAAAAGAAATTTAAAATGTTCTTGTGGATAAATCTTAATTTTGTGTGAAACTAAACTTCTTTTGGAAGCTTAAATATACATTTCAGAGGCAGATTTCAAACTAATAGGAACAAATTTCTCTGTTCATCTGAAGTCACCATATGGCAAGCACATGAACAGGCACAAGGCAGATTAAGACAAATATGACCTTTTCATACT
Organism: Thryonomys swinderianus; assembly: GCA_004025085.1. Taxonomy (NCBI): domain Eukaryota; kingdom Metazoa; phylum Chordata; class Mammalia; order Rodentia; family Thryonomyidae; genus Thryonomys; species Thryonomys swinderianus. The sequence continues at coordinate 11,979 of PVIC010032610.1, read as the reverse complement.
TTGAATTTCCTTTTGAACAGCTGTGGACTTCTCTGTCTCACAAAAATGGTTGTATTTTTCTTATTATTCTCTCCTTCCACAATCCCATACTGCAGAATCTTACCAGCACTGCGGCACACTGGAGCACAGAGTCAAGGCCCAGCAGCTCCCAGCAGAAGAAAGTGACCTCTTTTTGGGATTTCCTGTAGAGGGTTATACAAAAAAAAAAAAAAAAAAAAAAAGTGCAGTGTGGTGTTCATCATGCTACGGTGATGTGGATAGGAAATCTTCCAGAAAGGAAAAAGTAGTGGAAGATATTACTTGAATTGATCATTTTGGACTTTAATAAAGGACTCTGGCCTGAGGGATAAAAGAGAAATAGATGTTCACAAACTTTGAGAAACTCTCTAGTGTTGTTGTTGTTGTTGTTTTTTTTAATGCAACTTTTAGACGTGGTTGCACAAGGTCTCAATTTTCAAAAACTTTCTTTGAGTACGTTAATTTGAGAGCAACTATTTTGTCTAGTTTGTTTTCTTCGTTCCCTTCTCTCTTCCCTGCCTCTCCTTTTTCCCTTTCTTCCCACCTCATTCTTTTTTTCATGGGAGCTCTTATAAAACCTCATGTTAAATTCCAAATTCAGAGGAAAATTAATCTAAAATAGAATTAAACTGATAAATTGATGTTAACCCAACAGCAGGAGTCTTCTTTTCTGTTTTACTCAAATTTATCTTCAGTTCCGGGAGCTGAATTTTTGCAAGGGTGTGTGTGTGTGTATCTATATATCTATATATCTATATAGATATAGATATGTATGTATTTTAATGTGGAGACACTGCCATTTTTGGTGCACTTGATCTCTACTATAGTTTGCCCCTTTCAAAATTCATGTTGTAATTTAATTGCTCTGTAGTAATAAAAGTTCCTCCCTTTATGAGGTGATTGTGTCATGGGGTACTGGCTACACAAATCAAAGCAAAATTGTTCTCTTTTCCTCCCCTCCTCCCACTCTCCTCATTCTTGCCTTCTCCACAAAGTTCATGTATACTTTTAGAAAATGAAGACATCCTAAAATTGGCACTTTTTCTATGTCAGCTATAAATGAAGACACACAATATAAACAATTCTCCAAGAATCAAAATCTATTTTGTTAACTCACAGCTCCCTAAATCTTTTCATTCACATGAGATTATTGTTATAATGTTCTTTAAACAAAATCTTCCTGAATTGGTGAATCACTGAATTTTGTAACACATTTTTTGGGTGTGGATGTAGGGGAGAAGGAAAAGAATGTAAGAAGAGAAATTTAGATCAATTCATGTCTCTTAATGTACCTAGAAATTCATAGTCTATATGGGTGGAAAGAATGCTAAAAGTTTTATCCAGATTACTGCCTAGAAGTTATGTGCAAATAAATAATGACTCTAGAGAAAAAAATTTCATGCTATTAATCTCCAAGATCTGACATTTAAATACTAATTTTTAAATAGTAACTGAGATAATGGAGGTGCCACAGAATACCAAGGAGATTGTAAGCATGCTTTTATCTTTTCATCAGATAACTGAATTCAAGGTACTGTAAACCATTATGGCACAATTTGTTGTAGATGTCTAGTATTAATTGTGTGCAGAGCCATTATAAATATTATTAATATCCAGTGTCAACTGATCTGATAACCTGGCTATTTAGGAATATTATTAGTAAATATGTGAGTATATGTATAAATTGACAAAAGTATGTGTTAAGAAATATCTGTCTCCATTTTTATAGTTATCATAATTTATAATGGAAGTAAAATGAGTCAAAATCTAGGAAAAAAGAAAGCATGACAATATTTATTGGAATATACTAGTAATCTCAAACACAATGTATCTTAAGTATATGTTGTAATATGAAAAGTATACAAGAAAATAAAATTCAAAGCACTTGGCTTGTGTATTTAATTTCACAGAAATATGGCTGATATTTTCTTTTTACTGCCATTATAATAGGTCTGATTGAAGATGCTAGTCCAGACAAGAAATAAGACTATCTGGCATGACCTCAGGTCTTGACCAATCAGGGCATCCCTCCAGATGTGAGTCTTACAATGAAATTGCAGTTATTGAAACAGTGAGCATGAAAAGGTATGTTTTACAATTATTAAATGTTCAGTGACAATTTGACTTCTAACATTAAACTCATTTTTAAAAAATCTTGTTTAATTTGAATTTTTTAAAATGTACATTTTAGCTTTTTCATGTTTAATTACATATATACATATATATTATTTCATGTTATTGAATGTGAATATTAAAGAAAATGGTACATTTCTAATTAAGTGATATTTCCTCCAAAGTAACCACAGCCTATCAGGAGGTCAGCACAATGAAATAGAAAATGAGCAATATCTAGAAGATTTCTAAACTTCTGAGTCATGCATAAAATATAGAAATTTATCTGCTGTATAATATTACACATTCTTCCTTTGTCTTATATATAAAATTTTAAGGTCCCTCATAAACAACAAAATATCCTATATTTTTCAGAGGCTTTGGTAATCTTACTCCATCAAGTCATGCTGTTTAGTATATGATCAATAAATAAGAGAGAAATTAATCACTGGAAAAGTCTAGAATTGAATTAGATTTAATATATTATACTTCATTTACATTTTCTTTGCTTAGTTCCACATTTTTTTCAAAAAAATAAAATTTCAAATTATGTGATGACATAAGAGCAAGTGTAGAAATATCTCAAAATATGTATATTGTAGGAGAAGTATTATATATTACTATCTTGATGGACTAGGCTATATTTCAAAATTAAAATGCTGGCAGAACCATGCAGTGCCTGCCAGTTTCCTAAATCCCCTTGTCATCATATTTTAAATTTCTGATAATCAGTTCAGAATTTTAAAAATAAGAAATGGAAACCAGGGAGGTTTTCTCTCTACCAGTTGTTCTTATTGTGCATTGAAATATGTGCAAACATTTCCTTTTTGCTGAAGTATTGCTTGGTTGGAATGGGCATTACACACAGTCTTTCTGCTCCAAGTTTATGCACAGTGTCTTTAACACGTGGGATCAAATGGAAGCCACCATGACAGCTGCCACAGTTCTCACAAGGAACTTCTTAGGATGGAAGTCAATAAAAATCATTGGACCAGCCCTGACTTTGGCAGCACATATACTAAAATTAGAATGATACAGAGAAGATTAGCATTGCTCCTGTGCAAAGATGACATGCAAATTCATGCAGCATTCTATATTTTTGAGAAATAAATCATTAGATCAAATAGTTAAAAATGTAAGACAGTTTTTAAACTGACTAAAAGGAAAAAATGATCTAATAATTTAATAATTTTGGTGATTATCACTTAAGTAGTATCATTCAGATCTACAAACAAGAGGACTTAAGTTATAAGCAGAGTTTTTACACCCACAATTACCAGTATACTGTTCTCTCTCTCTCTGCTGTTTTTAGCTAGGTCTTTACTACTGACCTAAGTGAAACTTCACAAAGTATTTTAGAAGATAATGCGTACTGATATGCACAGAGACACACACATAATCTGGAGAACATAAAATAATGCAGTTGATTTCATTTATTCTGTTATTTGTGTCTTTATATATCATGATATTTATTTTTGAAAGTTTATTTCACAATATCTACCATATATTCCAGAGCTCATTTACATCTTCAGTTTCTCATACCAGAGAAAAGATATGGTATTTACAGATTTGTGATGTATTTATATCATTATAAGCATGTCCTGAAGGTATATCCACTTGAGTATGAATTACTCAAACTTATCATTCTTTAGAGCAGACTAATATTCTGTTTTATAGAAAACCCACTTCTTTGTTCAGTCTCCAGTTGATGGGCATTTGTGTTCTTTCCAAGATTTAGCTATCACGGACTGAACTGCTATAAACATGGTTCACATATGTCGCTGTGATATGAATCTTTTAATTATTTTGTGTACATACCTAGCAGAGGAATAGCAGGGTCAAATGGCATCTCTAATCATGAGAACTAGCAGAAGAAATCAACAAATGGTATCTCATCCTATTAAAAAGCTTCTATAGCACAAAAGAAACCACCAGTAGAGCAAAAAGACAACCAAAAAACTCGCAAAAACATTTTATCAGTAGTTTCTCAGACAAAGGGATACTTTGTAGAATATACAAAGAGCTTAAAAATCAGCAACCCCCCCCCCAAATCTAAAGATCCAATTAAAAAATGGGCATCTGAAATGAACAGGCATTTTTTAGAGGAAGAAGTAAAAGAAGCTAAGACACGTATGAGGAAATGTTCAACATCACTAGTCATTTGAGAGAGGCAAATGAAAACAGCATTGAGGTTCCATCTCACTCCACAAAGAATTTCTACTGTCTTGAAATCAACCAGCAGCAAATACTGGCAAGACTGTGGAGAGAAAGGAACACCTCTCTAGTGTTGGTGGGATTGTAGACTGGTACAACCACTATGGAGATCAGTATGGAGATTCCTTGAGAAGAAATGTTTTTATTGAAAGTTTCAGAACTTTAACTTAAAAGAGAAATATATGATCATTGTTGACCATATATTAGGTATAATATAATGTGCATATTTATTTTTAATATGAGTCAGCTAATTGTTGAGCCTTTCACATACAGTTTGATGGTAAATGACATGGTGGTTCACCAGGATTATGTCGGGTTTTGTACATTTTTATGGCTATCATAGTTCAGTTCAGTGTATCAAATATGAAAATCTCTTAAGCTGCAAATGTATTAGTTTTTCATAATAAAATTGGTTAATAGAAATTTTAAAAGGTCAAATATGTGTGAATAATAAATAAGGCCAAGTACTTTCATATTATTGATTATCTTAATGATTATCTTGAGGACAAATAAGAAGAATGTGTGTAAAAGACTATATACACATGAGCTGTTATAAAAACTTTGTGTTTCAGTTATATATGAATACAATTTATTAAAGTGTAGAAAATGTATCTTGAAGTCACCATAGTAGTTTATATGTGAGCATTGTGGTTGATAGTTTGGATATCTGCTTGTCTGGATGGCATGGATTAAACTCTAATTCTGCTAAGACTCCTGTAGGTTTACGCTGTTTCCAATTTCTTCCATAATGACAGCTTTACTCAAGTGACTATAGTAGAAGAATACTTGATTTCTGTGTCATTAATTCTAAACATTTAGTGTAATAATGTGAGGAAATGAATTATAAAAGGAATCAAACACACATATATCTACCCCATATCCAGACCCAGTGGCAGAAGTCTTAGAAGTGAAATGAGCTGTGCATTTTTCCTGTTAACTATCCGTGTGGTCTTGGGACCACTGAGTATAATTTATTTGAAGTTAACTTATGTATAAAGAAGAGCTGATTATAGTCTCCAGAAATCTAAAGTGTTTTGTGTTATAATTTAACTTAGGGTGATCTTCCCTTCTCTGCTAAACTAATAGTTTACTAAACATCCTCTTTATTTTGACTGATGCATTCATCTAGTTTATATCTGTGTGTATTCAAACTATGGACTATATGGTTTTAGCAATAGCTTTGATACTAGAAGGAGTGTAACGAAAAAGTTGTATCTTTTATCTAGAGATGTAAGCAATAGATTTTCATGCCATTATTTGTTCAGAACATGAAGGAACTATTTAATCCATAAATAATTATTGCTTTTTTTCTGTCTCAACATAGATTTACACTCCAAAAGAATAAATCTAATTTTCAACAGCAACTGAGACTATTTTTTTCACATGTGCAACCATGAACAGTTATTTTAAGTTCATTTTTAAAATCTCAATTATTTTTCAATTTGTAAAGCTATGATTAGTTTGAAGTTAAATTGAATTTCTTGCATAAATTATTTAGTACTAGAAGATTTATTCTTTTTCAATGTGCATTTTGCAAAATGTGAAGGCAATATTAATAGTAACTTTCAATTCATTATCAGATATTGGCTGCAAAAATTATTCCTTTTTTCTATTCCTAGTTTCTCTTTATGCACCTCACATTCCATATTCTGTCAGTGCAGTGTATCAGTTACCAATGAAATCTTTTTTATATACTATTCTTTAACTCTTGATTTAGTACATTTTATTAATTATTCAATATATAAATTTAATGGCAGAATGTGTAGCAACATTGAGCAAATAGTCTGAATTAACAAAGTAATTTTTAGTGTTGCACTACTCTGTACACCATATATTTGAAATTTTGGTTAAATAATTAGGTAAAGGTTAATTCATAGAAGAATCCACATCTGTCAGATATCTATCATTAAATCTATCAATGCCCAAACTCTCCAATTGAAACAATTCATTGAATTTTAAACACAGGGTTCTGCTCTTGATACTGAAAACAGCACTTAACATCATCAACCATAAGGTTCATGACAGCACCTTTGTGTTTTATTCCAACTTGGGTTTTATACAGATTTTCAATATTCTGTACAGAAAGAGTACTAACATTAGAAACATTATGATTAGGTATTAATACTATTAAGTTCTATGTATAGACTTACTATCTACTCTAAGAATTTTATGAAGAAGGATTATCTCTTGCTACAAAATAATGAGCTTATGCATGTCTAAAAATGGTTTGAACTCAATTTTGAATTCAGGGAGTCATAAGATATTTTTCCATCATTTCTGACATTCACTGTATGTGCATGGGCAAGACTTTGTTTTTAACTTTGAACTACTGGAAACATCAAAACTGAAAAGATACCACAAGAGTGTAGGAACTGGTTATATTTTATTTTATTTTTTAATTTAATTTTATATTTTTGAGACAGGGTCTCACTTTGTAGTTCAGGCTGGCCCTGAGCTCACGATGTAGCCCAGACAAGCCTCAAACTCAGCAATCCTCCTGCCTCTGCCTCCCTAGTGCTGGGATTACAGATGTTAGCCACCACACCCAGCACTGTGGTGTGGTACTGGTTGCTGGTGGGCACGAGTTAGTACACCTGGTATTGTTGTGTGTATTTACTGGGGATCAAACTGGGGACCTTGTGCTTGCTAGACAGGCTCTGGAAACCATTGAGCTGAATCTTTGGCCCAAGAACCGGTTAAATTTAAATGAGTCTACTTAATACAGTACTCTTTTAATCTCTTGACTCAAGACTTTTTAATTCTGGAAAATATTCAACTAAGGCTTTATTACAATTCCTTCATTTTTTCTTCAGGAACTCATTAACTGAGAGATATCCCTTAATATTTAAAAATATCTTTGTTCCTTTATGCTACATTCGGGAAAATTTGGTTCCATTAGTTAAATCTATTTCACTCAGATTCTGAACTTGTCTCTCAATGGAACGTTATTTTTTTAAAGCAAAGATCAGTGAGTATTTCCACCTGATTTTATTTCACTTTCACTTTTATATTTTCACAATCTTACTCATTTTCTCAAAAATATCTTTTAAAAACTTTTATCTTTATTATGTTAGATATCATATAATAATTACCTTAGTGATTTTTCTAATTAGGTTTTCTTTATGTTTGCATTCTCCAATTATTTCACAGTTTTGAATACTAGCTCCATTTAAGTGGATGAATTCTGTATTTCAATGTTTCTTTCTTTATGCTGTTCACTGGACCCACACACTAGTCTTTGTACATCTCCTCTGAGCTTTCTATCCTATGAAGATAATGAGGCTACATTAGTTCTAATCAGCCTTCAGAATTTGTCCAGCTGTTGGGTAGAAGTCAGAGTCACATCCTCCTGGCCCCTCCAGGAACAAAACTTTCTAACACAGTGAACATAGCAGACACACTGATGGAGTCCTGATAAGCTTCTGGTACTTTGTCTTTGTCTGTTGATTTGAGACATTCATACAGACCTCAGATTTTTGCTCTTTACATTTTCACATGCTTTACTGTGTTTACAAAAAAGAAGGTTTTCTATGTGCTGAACATAAAAATTATATTCAAAAGACATTCTTATGTATTTATTAATATTAAAGTAAATGTCTGATACTCAAATAATAATCCATGTGTATAAATAATCATAAATAAATGCATATAATTTTCTATGAAATGTAAAATCTCTGAACTTTGTTAGTGTGTACAGATTCTATCTACTTTCCCTTCCACTCAAGCATTCATGTTTACAGTTTGAGATCTGATGCACTTTATCCTTCTATTTCATGTACTTTTACCAATTATTTACCTATATATGAAAAATCATAGTGTCTTCTCCAATGAGCTTCCCCATTCAGGTAGAAAAGTGTGATTTAAAGTGTACTATTTTCAATCTACACATTCACAATGTTTCCAGTATTTTTTTCCTCATGAAAACAATCTAACTTAGATGTCTTATACAAGTCATGTGAGGGCTGGAGAAGTGAAATTTCTGGCCAGTTTCAGATTCATATTTTCACCAAATATTGCCATGCTGCTTTCCAAATAGTGGTCCATATTTTATGACCAGAGTTTGAACAGTGTGGTTGTGGGTTTTAAAAATTGCCAAAATTACTGGGCAAAGTGTACTTCATAATAGTGTTAATGTACATTTCAACAAGTATCAGTTAAGTTGGGAATCAACCTGTAGTAGATATCCATGCAAAATAAGATGTTTTCACATATTTTAGCCATTTATATTATTTCCCATATTTTGAACCTTCACAAAGGAAACCATGTTCCTTGATTTTAAAATTTTATTAGTACACGCTTGCAGAACATGATTATGTTCATTGTGGGGTACTGGCACATGTTCATAACACATCTCAAATCTGTTTTTACTCTCCCCTCCTCCCTTTGTGCAAGTATCAGAATTGTTTTTTCTTATGAGTTCTTATAAAGTTATCATACATATAGATTAACATCTAGATTAATAGACTAGAAAACATATGAAAAGGTACAATAATTGTCCTAAAGATAACTTAATCTTTAGTGTTTCTAACAATTTTTTTCTTTCTTCTTATTACTTATTTTAATATTTGTAGTTTTGAAATATTACTTTCATTCATCTTTCCATAGATGTTTCAATTTTGTTCATGTTTTTGTCCAGGAAAATCATCTTATCTTTTCACCAGCATTTATAGATGCTCATTCTCACATATTGCGACCACCATCCTAATACCTACTTCAGGGATTAACTTCTTTACATTTCACAGGAGTGAGCTCATAAAGTGTGTGTGTGTGTGTGTGTGTGTGTGTGTGTGTGTGTGTGTGTGTGTGTGTGTGTTTGATCCATTTCATTCAGTATAATGGTCTTTGGGCTCATTCATGCTGTTTTGAATGCCATGATTACCTTATGTTCAAAGTCTAATTTGTATTCCATTTTATATACAAATAGGACATTGTCTTTATTCATTTGTTAGCATTAATTTGATGTAATCCTGTCTGTCTGCTTTTATTTTTCTTGAGTATGTTTTGGTGCTAAATTCAAAAGCACCATTGCTCAGACAAATTTACAGATTTCTCATTATATTTTTTCTAGTAGTTTATAGTTCCATGTTTATATTTAAATGATTAACTTTGAGTGTACATTATGAAATGAGGTCTAATTTCATTGTTATGCATGAGGATGTCTAGTTTTTACAGGAGTGTTTATTAAATATAAGGTTCTTTCTCTTATGTGTTTTGCATATTGTCAAAAACACAATTAATTAGCAATATGTGGATTCATTGCTAGCCTTTTTATTATGCTCCATTGGTTTATGTGGTTATTTTTATATTAGTACTATGCTAATTTAACTACTATGTTCTAGTGGTATACTGTGAAATCAGATATTGAGATTCATTTATATTTATTTATTGGTCAAGGTTGTTTGAGTATTCAGTGTATATTGTAGCTCTACATAAATTTTAGAAATTTTTATTTTTCAAAAATTTTATTGGAGGATGGATCCATATCCCGCGGAGTGAAGGCCACACACCGGCCCACAGTATCCCAGGAGTGGCACGGACTAGGCTACTGGGCACCATTCATTTCCTACGGACTGAAGGCCACCCACCAGCCCACTGTATCCTGGAGTAGTGCGGACTAGGCTACCAGGCACCATCCGTTTCCGGCAGTGGCAGAGGACTGACGTCTGCCCACTGGCCAACTGTACCCCAGAGCTGTGCAGTGAGGAGTCAGGTACAGACCCTGGGCGCCATCCACACCACGGAGGATTGAGGGCCTCCACCCAGCCCCAACCCCACCCCGGAGCTATGTTGTGAGGACTCAGGTCTTAGAGGAGCCAGAGCCATCTCCTGCGTCCCTCCACAGGAGGTGTGCTCCTAGAGCCACACTGAGAGACCAGGCAAGATTAAACAAAAAAAAAGGGGGGGGGGGAATCTAGCTTCTATTTTGCCATCTACTCCTAGATCCCTCTATTCACCTCTTGTCCCCACACCCTTTCCTATCTTCCTGTCAGAAGCAATACCCAAAAGTAAAAGATTCATAGGCTGCCCTATTTCATCTTCTGTACTATTATAAGAAGCTGTGCAAAGCCTCCAACAGTCTTACAGCATACAGTTGATACTGTTATACATATACCCTTTTATTCTGTAGTACCCACTAGCATATATGAGGTTCTAGGGTATGGGTGATCTTCATAGATCGGCTAACCCTATTTCGTTCTCCTCCTGTCTCCTTACCACACTGATTCCCCAGTGACCTTTTATCCCCAAAGGGTTCGGGAGCTACATTTATGATCTGTATGTTGTATACACATTGCTGATTAATTCAAAATTCTGGCATATAGACATAGAGGTAACTCATAAGCTCAAAGTCTCCAGAATACAGTTTAATACAATTTTTATCATATTTACTGTGTTTAAAACTGATATTGGCATTTATTGTATTATGTTAAAAAATATGATGTGATTGTTCTGCTCAAATACCTCCCATGATGTGTCAGAAGTGAGAACTCTTAAGGGTCATTACAGATTCAAGGACGACTGCCCAGGAAAGTGCTGCATCCAAAGGGCCCCAGATAATAGAAAGAGACCTGCAACAAACATTGCCCTGTCATCAGACAAAGAAGAGCATTAATAACAAGGAAAGAGTAGAAATGAGAAAATACGTAAAAAAACAGACACAAAGATCACCACCACAGGGAAATTCAGTAGAAAAGGGAAATATGGCAAACTGAAACTCAAACACCAGGACACTTGGAGATGGTAACTAAAGTGGATCTAGTAAAATGCAAATCAGAACTCATTTCTGAGATCAAAACAGGGATACTGTCCACAGTAAAAGACATCATTAAAGAAGAGATCAGTAAGATGATAGAATCCAAGATAGCAGAAGCAATGGAACCTTTTAAACGGCTTCCAGCAGAACTCCAGGGAATGAAGCAGGAGAATGAAAGCTTGCACAGTAGGATGAATGAAGGAGGAAACCAAATCTAGAAAGCAGAAAACCGAATCTAGAAGCAGAAAACTGACCAAGAGGACAGCATAGCAACCAATGAGCTGGAAAGGTATAATCTATGGAAAAGAGCAAGAGATCATGAGAAATCACCTCAACGTCTTCTAGATGACTCAAAGAAAAATAATATAAGACTGACTGGAGTCACTGAGGAAGCAGGAGACAGTGTAAAAGACATAAAAAAGCTATTGTCAGAGATAGCAACAGAAAACTTCACAGGAAAAGAAATAGACATACAGATAAGTGAGGCCTATCGGACTCCAAAACACTGTTACATGAAAATATCTGCACCTAGGCCTATAATTATCAAGGTTCCAGATGTCCAAAAATGAATGAAATATGAAAGCAGTGAGAGAAAGGAAGAAAATCACCTACAAAGAGAAGCCCATTAGGATCACAGCAGACTTTTCAACACAGACACTCAGTGCAAGGAGAGCATGGAGGGAAGTATTTCAAGCATTGCAGGAAAACAAACTCCAACCTAGACTGTTGTATCCTGCAAAACTATCTTTCAGAGTAGATGGGGAAATAAGATACTTCCACGATAAAGAACACCTGAAAAACTTCACAAGCACAAAACCTGCACTCCAAAACATCCTAAAGAACATCTTGGAAAAAAAACACAGAAAATTGCATACCCACAAGAC
>PVIC010032609.1:0-20603 GCA_004025085.1 Thryonomys swinderianus | reverse complement strand
ATGATGAGGGGAAGGAATAAATATGATACAGAAAGAAAATAAAAGAGCATGTATAAGGGGGGAGGAGGGGGGAGTGGGTAGGGATATGGGTAAAAATGAGAATTAACTTGTGGCATATACTGGTACAAATTTCCCAATGTTATATGTGATTTTGAGATGTATATAAATTGTACCAATAAAGAAGTCAATTAAAAAAAAAAGAAGAGACAGTTGAGCATGACTTCAGGAAGAAGAGTGGGCAAGGTGAAGTTAGAAGAGAAAGACAGGAGGAAATTGCCAAAGCAAAATTGCAGTGGAAACAAGACAGGATGAGGTTCACTTGACATAATGTGCTATGGTCAAGAGATGAGAGATTTCTTCCACTACTTGGGGTGGGAAGGATGTACATGGATGGAAATTATGTCTGCAGGTGAGAGGAAAGGATTGGGAAAGGTGAGAACATGATACACATGTGACAAGTACTGTAGGAGTTTAGAGGTAGGAGCCTGTTCAAATTAGCACAGAACACTTTCATTAGATTTAAATGGAAATAGGGAAAAGAAAAAGATAGAAAGAACTGTACTTTAGAAAGGGAAGTTAAAAATAAATCAATACACAGTAGAAAATACACATTGTGATCAGGGATAATATTCCTTTTCATAAAGATGTTTGCTCCCAAATTGTAAGAGCTCATCACTCCAATAGTTACCCATCCTTTCAGTTCCGTGCCTTCACAAGAGTCCAACCCATAGCAGACATTCAAACAATGATTGCTCTCTGATTTTTCAGCCTAGTCAGTACACTTTACCTATTTCTAATACCCATAAATTTTGATTATAATGAAAATAATATGCTAATAAATCCTAATTACCAACAGTTAAAAGTAATAGCCAACCATATCAGTAAAATACCTTCTCTTAAGAATCTTGTACCAACGAAGATGACAAATGTTAAACTCAGTAAGCCTGCACATGGTTCGGTGCCATCAGGGTAAAAAAAAAAGTGGGGGGCTAGAATTCACGACACCACTTCGGGCTCCACCGTGCTTTGTAGGCCTCTTTATATTCAGATAAGATTCCTCTGGATTTAGAGTAAGATTTAAATAATCTCCTAAAACAACATATGTTCAACTCATAACTGTTACCAAACATATGCTCAGAATGGATAAGCCAGTAGCTATGATTTATGCAAGAAAAGAAGGCAGCTTGCATATCTATCCTCTCCCCATTCTCAGATTCTCTGCAGATCCAATAATTGTGGAAATTTTATCCTTTCAGTCTTCAATTTGGAAACGAGGAATGAAATAGCAGTGCAGTTAAATCAGTGTCTTCTTTTCTTACCACCAGCAGCACTAGTATCATCTTGCAGCAGCCTCAGAAGGAGCAAATGGCTCTGCTCAGGGTGAGATGCTGTTGTACCAATGATTTAGACACAGTCTCTGAACTTGAAAAATTTCTCAAGGTCAAGTGACCAAACCAGAAAAAGAAAGGACATAAATCTGTGACTGGATACACTCCCAGCCATGTTTTGTGAGCTAGTTCATGATTCAAGCAGTGGTTCTCAACCTTGACCACACACAAATTTCACAGTGGTATGGACCCTACTCCAAATCAGCTACATAAAAATCTCAGAAGAAGGATATGTTTGAAAATCCAGACATCAGTAATTTTCAAAGTTTCTTAGACTTTTCTTAGCATTAAACTTTTTACTTTGAGATAATTATAGATTGGTATAAAGTTGTTTGAATATAGAGAGATCCTGTATATTATTTGCCTAGTTGTCACAGATAATATCTTATGAAACTACAGTACAATACTGTAATACAATACTGACATTGATGAAGCTAACAACATTCAGATTGATGAAGTCTGATCACCACAAGGATCTCTCATGTTACAATGTCATGCACATATTCACTTTTCCCCTACCTCTTCAGTAATGTCTGATCACCATTAACCTATTATCCATTTTTAGAGGTTTTAAATGCAAAACTACTGTAAAAATAGAATATGCCATATGTAGCCACTTAGGATTAGCTTTTTGAAGTCTAAAAAAGTGTAAAAAGTGTTGAATATTTATCTAAGTTTATTAATATTCTGCTCCTTTTTCTTGCTTAGTAGTGCTCCTTAGTTTTAATTATTCACTTCCTGAAGGACATTTGAGTGCTTTCATGTTTTAAACTACTACGAACAAAGTTACTGTGAACATTTGTGTATACATTTTATGTAAAAATAAGACTTCATCTAAGATTATATTCCCCAAAGTGCATTTTTGGAGTCATATGGTAGTGATAGGTTTAGCTTTGTAATAATTTGGCCAATAGTTTTCCAGAGTGGCATTAGTATTTTATATTCCCACTAGTAATATTCAACTATCCAGTGTCTGTTCACCTGTCTGAATATTTGTTGTTGTCACCACTATTTCTCATTCTGTTCTCTATAGCACTCTGAAGTTTTATTTAGCTGGAAGCTAATGATGTTGAGCATCTTTGCATATGCTTATTTGCTATCTGCATATCCTTTTAGCTCTTTATCCATTTTCTTTTCTTTTCTTTTCTTTACATTTTTTTTTTGAGATAGGGTCTCATTTTGTAATTCAGGCTGGCCCTGAGCTCACTATGTAGCCCAGGCAAGCCTCGAATTCAGCAATCCTCCTGTCTCTGCCTCCCGAGTGCTGGGATTACAGGCGTGAGCCCCCACGCCCGGCTCTTTTCTAAATTTTTTGAGACAGGGTCTCCCTTTGTAATTCAGGCTGACACTCAAATCACTATGTAGCCCAGGCTATCTTCAAGTTCCTAGCAATCCTCCTCCCTCTGCCTCCTGAGTGCTAGGTGGGCCACCAAGTCTGGCTCTTTATTCATTCTTAATTGAATAGTTCATCCTTTTGTTGAATATGTGACCTAAAACATTTTTATCTCAGATTGTAGACTGTCTTCTTATTTTCTTAACAGTCACAGAGCAAAAGTTATTTATTTTGATTAAGTTTAATTTATCAGGTTTTTTCATTTATGGATCATGTTTTTCACGTCAAGCGCAAACAACTCTTTCCCTGGCCTTAGGTTCCCTCAAACACCCAAACACCCACCTATATATACACACACACCACCAACACTACCACCACCACCACCACTACCACACTCTCTTATATAAAATTTTTATAGTTTTGTTTCACATTTAAGTCTATGATCCATTTTGCATTTATTTCTTCATGAAGTATCAGGTTTAGATCAAGCTTAATTTTTGTCTATGAATGTCCACATATACCAGCATCAACTATAGAAAAGCCCATTCATCTTCCATTGAATCACTTTTGTACCTTGTTAACAACATCAATTGTGTATATTTTTGTGGACTATTTCTGGGTTCCCTACTCTGTTTCACTGGTCTATGACCTATTCTTCCATGGATACTCAGTTGTTTAAATTATTATAACTATATAATAAGCCTTAACACCAATAAGGTGGTTCCTCTTTAATCTTCTTTGTCAAAATTGCTTTATTTATTCTAGGGGACTTATCTTTCATGGAAATTTGAGAATAAAATTGTCTTGTCTATGAAAATCCCTGTTAAAGTTTTGACAGAAAATGCATTAAACCCATAGAAGACTTTATAGGAGAGGTGACATCTTAACGGACTGAATCTTTTACTACAAGCACAGTATGTCTCTTCATTTATTTCAGTCTTTTTCAATTTCCTTCATCATGATTTTGTAATTTGGAGCAGATAGAATCTGCATGTTTTCTTTTTCAGTTTATAACTATTAATTTTAAGCAACTTAAATGGTAAAATGTTTTAATTTCAGTTTCCACATGTTTATTGGTAGATTCACTAAGATCATCACAAAAAAATCTAAACTTTGTTTATAAGAATCTGAAGATTTTGATGTACAGTCATCTCAATTCTATACAGGGCATTTTATTTTGTTTCTTTTCATACAATATGCCATTTGTCTCTGTTCCTTGTCTTGCTGAAATATCTACAATTGCCAGTACTACGTTAAGAATAGTGATGATGAATACTTTTGCTTTGTTTCCATCCCTCCAGTAAAACCTTCAACCTTGCACCATCTAGTATGATGGTTGCAGTAAACTTTGGCGCATGGTCTATACCAAGATGAGAAAGTTTCCTTCTATTCCTACTCTTTTCTGAGAGTTTACTAATATTGGACTTCATCAAATGTTTCTGCTATGCCAACTGCTTATATCAATTTTTTACTTGTTCTTAGCTAATTAATATCATGGGTTCAACTGACTAATTTTTGAGTACTGAACCATCTTGCATGACTAGAATAAAATCCTATTTAGTCAGTGCATATAATGCTTTTTATGTTACAAAATTCAGTTTGCTAATATTGTGTTGAGAATTTTTATAATGAAGTTTATTATTCTTTTAATGTTCTTTTTCCTGTTTTGTATTGACTTTGGTTTTAGTGGCAAATGATTTATCAGATATTATACAGCATTGATGTTGTCTCTCAGTAAAAGGTAGAAATTTTTCAGAGAAACCACCTAAGACTAAAGATTTCCTTTTCAGGATCTTTTAAATTAGAAAGCACATTTCTGTAATCATTATAGGACTGTTAGATTGTCTAGTTTATCTTTATTGAGTTTTAGTATTTCATGATATTTGAAGAACTATCCATTTCTTTTGAGTTGTCAAATTTATGAGTATAAGGCTGGTTATAGTGTTAGATTATCATTTTAATAGAGTTAGTGAGAGTATGTTTTATTCATGATATTGTTGACTTATGTCCTCACTCATTTTATATTTTTTAGTCTAATAGACATCTACTGTTTGTATTTTCCTAGAATGCCTTTTTTCTCGGCAATTTTCTCTACTGTTCCTTCTTTTATATCATTCACTTCCACCTTTGCCTTTATCATTTTCTACTGCTTGCTCAGCATTTTCTAGGTTCTTAGGATAGAAACTCAAATTTTTTTTTTTTTGAGACAGGGTCTCACTTTGTCGTTCAGGCTGGCGCTGAGCTCACTATGTAGCCCAGGCAAACCTCGAACTCAGCAATCCTCCTGTCTCTGCCTCCTGAGTGCTGGGATTACAGGCGTGAGCCACCACACCCGGCGAAACTCAAATTATTTTAAACTTTTCTCTTTAATACTCAACCTAGCATTATAAATTTCTTTTTTTGCACTTTTGTAGATGTCTCACATATTTTAATGTTATATTTTCATTTTATGCAATTATGCATGTTCTTTGATTTCCCTTGAGATATCTAAATAGTTAATGAATTAGACTATTACTTAATTGGTAACTATTTAGGGGTTTTCTTATTGTCTTTCTGCTATTGATTTTTACTGTAATTCTATTATGGTCAGAGAACACAATCTGCATGATTTCAATTTTTTTAAATCTACCAACTCTTTTTTTTATTACTATGGATATGGTCTACTTTCATGAATATTACATGGACACCAAGGGAAAATGTGTATTCTGCTGTTTACCAGTGGGGTGGTCCATACATGTCAATTAGATTAGATTGGTTGATTGTACTGTTCATTTCTTCCATATCCTTCCTGATGTTTTCCTAGAAATTTTAATTGTTGAAAGGTAGTCATGGAAATTCCAGAATATCATAGTGGATTTGCCACTTGCTGTACCGTTCTTCATGCACTTTGAGTATTTGTTGTTTGATTCATACACATTTAAGAATGATGTTTTTCTGTGTGTTCTGACTGTTTTTATAACTTCATAATGCTCTACTTTTCTAAAGTTCCTTTGCCATGAAATCTATATTTGACTTTTTTTTCCCAATACTAAGGACTGAATTCAGGGATCCTGTTCTGAGCTGTAATCCCAGTCATTTTTATTGTTTTTCATTTTGATACACAGTCTCACTAAGTCATTAAGTTGCACATATTGGACTCAAACTTGCAATTCTCCTGCCTCAGTCTCCTAGAGTGCTGGGATTACAGGCATGTGTGTGTCACCATGCCTAGATTCTCATTTGATATGAGCAAAACTGCATTTATTTTTTATTATTGTCTTGTGATATATCCTTTTCTATCCTTTTAGTTTGAACCTACATCTATACTAGTACTTGGAACAAATTTTGAGGATGGCATATTGTTGGAATATATTTTTAAATCCACCTAACAATTTCTGACTTCTAATTGTATTTCTATCATTAACATTTGAAATAATTATTAATATGCTAGGCATTAGTCTATCATTTTATTATTTCTTTTCTGCTCATTTCTGTTTAAATTCCTCTGTTTCCTTGTTGTGAAAACATATGATTTTTGAATGATAAAATATTTCTCTATATATAATTTTGAGTGTGTTGCTTTATATCAGTTTTGTAATGGTTCTCTGAACATTTCAAATACATAACATTATTGTCTATTCACATCAACATTTTATCACTTCAGATGAAATATAGAGGCATCTCATTATCTTTTTCCTTTCCGTGTAGAAATTTCTTGTTACATTTGGGTCTGGAATGTTCTTCAAAGACCCTTATGACAAATGATTTTCACTTATATTCTGAACATTTAAGATCAAATTTAGTCTTTTTCAGTAACTAGTTCCCTTGTTGATAAGTAGACTGAAGGGTGAGTATTCGTGTGTATTCATTCATCTGTCCCTACACCAGTGGTAGTGGACCCTGGCATGTATGCTGCAGCAAACGCACGGAGCTCTCTCTGTCAGCATGTGAGCCAGATTGCCCCAGCAGCTGAGCATAGAACAATAGTTGTTTCCCATAAACTAATTCAATTTAAGTGCAGTGTTGGCACTTTTCAATAAATCAGTGCTTTTGAACCTGCAGTTTGGGTATTAAGTCTGTAAAACTTTCATTATCACTGCCCTAGATCACCCAGCAAAAATATGCAGTGACTTACATCACCTTTTTACCTCTTAAAAGGACACTGACTCCAAGAGGCATAGGAATAACCCTTGCTCTGTTGTTGCAAGGTTGGTACAGAGGCTTAGTTCTTAATGAGGTAATTTTGATACCAGGGGAAATAGTAAAACAGTGTGACATAAGCTGATTCTCACCACCTCCTTCTAGTTCCCTGTTGTAGGGTAAGACTGGAGTCTCACCTCAGCACTGGGTTCTCCCAACACTACATTCCCAGGGTAATCAGATGACCACTTGGTACTTCCAGGCAAGGAAAGTCTCTGAGAACAGTCAAAGTGATTGATTCTTCCATGCTAAGACACTCTCTAGGTGTGGACAGCCAGAAAACAGCTCCTTTCTTCCTGAAGCTTACATTTTATGGTAGGAGGAGGATGCTTGGAAGATAGAACTTCCATCTCTACTGCATTTCTTACTTTTGGATTTTCAGCAAGTCCCACTGAGGCTACTAAAATAACTCTTTTCTTTCTGTGTATCCCCCTTCTTCATCTTCTCTCCCACATTAGAATTAACGTATGACCATGTTTGCCATTTGGATAACAGATCATACCTTCAACTGCCTGTATGCCACTTTGTGTCCTTAGCAGGATTTAATGGTACTTACCTACTCCTCATAAACTGCTCTGCCACACTTCCCCAAGATCAAAACACCAGCACAAGAGATGACCCCCTTTCAACTTCACACGCTGTTCTTTCCCGATCACCCATCCTACTCCCTGCTTGCTGGATGGATTTCTATTTCCCAGTAACTACTTCACTGTTTTTGTCCTTGAAAATATTATGACCCTAATGTACAGGACAGTGTAGTTTATATAGAGGAAAACATTATTTATTTGGGAGCAAGGGCACTACAGAGAGAGTATCTCCTTGACAGAGGTAAACTAACATTCAAACAAAGGCCCATAGTTTTAAACATCTCATATAAGCACAAGAAACCTGTTTTAGTGCTCCCAGATGACACCATCTTTTCCTTGCTCTAACTACCTTTCAACACAGCACCTTAAGTATCTGCAACAGCTTGCTGAAAGAGAATGAAGCTTAGCAGAAGAATAGAATGTGTAATTTTTTCCACCAAAACCTTTACTCTCTTTCACAGGAGAATGCTCCCATATTTTGGAGATCTTATCAGTTTGCGCCCTCTACTCACATACACAGAAGAACTGACCTTTTAAGAAATCTTGACATTGGTTTTTCTCCTGTGCCAGTACTTGTAAGTTAGCTACTGAGCTTTCTGATGACAAAGATTATGCCAACTAAAGCTGGGTTTCTCCATGGCCAAACTGACCTATCTGTGAAACAGAGCTACTGAGGGTCACTCTCCTTGTCTCAGCACACTTTCCACTTTTCCTAGTCCAGCGCTCTAGGCCATGACCAGAATGTTATGGAAAACTTGTTGGAAATACAGATTCTACATCTTCTCCCCTGTATAATGGTTGCATTGGTTTCTTATATTTTTTAAAATAGACTATGATAGAACAGATTATTATAAAAATGTGAGAATGCACCAAAAATAATAAGGTTAATTGTATTTATTCCATATTTAAATCTGTGCATACATGCATTTGTGTGTGTGCACATGTGCACACACACACACACACACATTTAAAAGGACTTTTTCCTCCAGATAAAAGTCAAACTTTGAAAACACTGAGAAATATTGATACTCAAAAATTCGAGTGGTAGGAAAATGTTAAATTGAGAATACTAGAATTTCATATTACCATAATAATATATAGGACCCAGGATGTGTCCTCAGCTCTAATTGGAGACATTAACTCCAGAAATTACCTCTTTTGGGAGGTCCTCTCTGACCCTTCTGACCAGGCAAAGTGCATCTGACCTCTTTGAGCTAGCCTTTCACTGTCCTTGTTGCACTTGCCTGTGACGGTAATATATTTGCTTACGTGTCTGTTTTTTCTAATAGACTGAGGTTACAGAGTGACTTGTAGTCCTGCATGTGTCCAGTTCAATAGCTGAATCATAAAATACAGTTGCTAAATTTGTCATTCAAGATAAAAAAAGAAAACATTATCAATGGGCCTAAAAGCTAGTAGGTGAAACTTTAATGAAAACAGGATATTCATATGGTATGCAGTTATTATAATAGATGATACACTTGTTTTTAGGAAATATAGTTTTTGAGGGAAGACAAGAGAAAGGATGTAACTAGAAACTAGAAACCATTTCTAAGTAAAAATTTTTAAATTGAATTAATTAATTACCTAATGATAAACACTTCTAACTAGTAGAAGGAATAATGGTCTTATAGGTAGTATCATAGATCCAATTAACTGCTTTTATGTGATTTATATACAGTATGCTTTAGTGTTTTGTTACCAAGAACACAAGTCAGGGACAAAGTTTAAACCTATTCTATCTGTAAAACATCAAAAAAGAAACTTCTGGTTATGCCTGAACAAAGTCCTTCTCATTTAGACAAACTGAGGAGTCATAGTACTCACAAGTTTGCTCATGACTAGACCTTCTCAAAAGTACTAAGAGACCTACACAGTCTGAATCACTGTTCACCATGGGAAAACACTAGTTGTCCAACCCTCACCTACCTTATCCTCACTGCCAGATGGTAGCTCTGTTCCAACAAACCCCATGTCAGGTTTCTCATCTCAACTTTATCTCTCTCAAGTAGAAAACTGCCACCAATAACCTCTTTACAAAGTCTTTTGCAACATTTCCATTAAAGTTTATGTACATGTGTATTACTGCTACACTAAAATCACATAAGGAGAAACTTGGTTTCATGCTTTGCAGGTTCTACCTGAATCTGCCAGACCGAAAGTTTGGATACAAAGGTTGTTTCACATAAGACTCGGCTCACTCAATTTGGTTTCAATGCAATGATTTTACCAGGTGTCTGACTAAATTGCAAAAATCAGTAATTGGCAAACCAATGTCAACATCACCTCTTAGTCTGAGATAACTGCAAACACACAGCTTCAAGTGGGTGAGAAAAGAGGTCCTTTGGTAATCACATCCCTTCTGTGAAGGAGAGCGACTGTAAGTCTGCATACCTAACGCGTGGTTTCCATAAGGGATAGCTGAAAGGGAGACTTTAAGGTAAGAAGAAAAGGGGTGTTATGCTCTTCCTTGACAAGAGGTTAAGGAAGGGACAATAGGTAAAGCCAAGCTCTTTCTCACGTCGGAGATGCACTTTCTGTCAGTTCAGTTCTCAGTTCTATCCTTTTGTCTTCCCCGTCTCCACACATTTTGTGGCCCAAGAGAACTCAGGTCCAAACACGATCATTCAAGGCAACTCCCACAATAAAACATTAAAGGATAGTGCTCAACTATAATTTTAATTAGTCTCCTAAATGTAATATGTCCTGGAAACAAAGAAACATGCAGGAAGAGACAAAAAGACATAAGGAGGTAAAGCATGGTATAAATTGGAAAACTCCCAGCCACCAAACCCAGCTAACTCATTAGTCACAGTGAAATAAGTACCTTTAGGATAACTCTGTAACTGACATATTCTTAGTGAAAAATGAGTTTGGACTTGCTCCCTAAGACCACTTCAATGTCTAAAACTCAATGCTTCTAAATAATTTTTCTTTGTATAAGTAACATTTTAGAAGACTGTACAAGTCAAACTGACTATGTTTTCTCATAGACATTTCATATTTGTGGTCATTCTCAGGGCATTTTTTATTTCTAGATTTTGGGACCTGGGCCTGAATGTAATGTATGTACATGTATATGTAGGTAGATGGATAAAATAGATTAGAAGGATGAAGAGAGGGACAGAGACAGATATACATGTATTTACATACATATATACGGACATAGTAAATATTAAATACTATGAGCACTATTTAATATATAAAATGTGTGTGGTGCCTAATTATATACTGCTTCACAAATAAGAATCACTCTTAATTGGTACAACAGCAATTTAAAATATCTTAAAGGTCACATTTACACAAAATATATAGTATATCACCATAACTGCACTGACAGCACTCAGAGACAAGCTGCCCGGCCAGCCAAGGCACCAGAATGGGAGGACAGGAAACTTCAAGAAAGATATCTTCAAAGGCATCTGAATGCAGACCACACCTGCCTGTGCATATTAAATGAGAGTTCACACACACAAGATAGTACTAATGTGGATAAAATATGGATAAGGAGAGGCAAGATAGATACCAGCTAAATGAATAAAATTGAGACATTGGAAAAATGAAACATAGTCCTTTGAGCCAAGTGGCTAACGTCAAGATCCCATTCAGAAAAGTTTGGAAAGATGATGCAGAGACTACCAACTAGAGCTGAAGCTCTGAATGGTTTCCGGAGTTTGTTTCTTCCTGTGCACTTACATGCAAAGCCTTTGTGGGGGGTGCACACTACATATAGGGTAAAAGACCTGGTCCCACTATAGCTTCACCATAGCCTAGAAGTGTGTTGTTTAACTTCCTGTTTGTATCTTTTCCTAACGAATCAAGATATCATTAGCTCTATTATCTTTACAGAGTTATTGGAAAGACTAAACAA
This sequence comes from Thryonomys swinderianus, assembly GCA_004025085.1. Lineage (NCBI taxonomy): Eukaryota > Metazoa > Chordata > Mammalia > Rodentia > Thryonomyidae > Thryonomys > Thryonomys swinderianus. The sequence goes on along the minus strand of PVIC010032609.1, from coordinate 9,245 downwards.
GAGAATGGATATGAAGCTCTTTTGGAGACATGAATCACCCATTATGAATACAAATGTAAATGATAATTATTTTTATCGAATTACAAGAGCCTGGCTAGACTTCATTATTTAGGAAAGATCTTAGCATGTAGGCAATTATTTCACCTGAGAGGAATTTTGGCAGGCAGGCTGTCAAACACAGAACCAAAGTCCTCAATCAGTGCCTCATATTACCACTTCTAAATTCACAAAACTCTTCCCTCCATGAGTTTCCTGGCTCAGAAGAATGTGATCTCACTGATGGTGATTCGCTCTGATCCTGTCCTGTAAAGGTCAGTGATCTCCTCATCCTTATACAAACCCACTGATAAAATCCCTCTGGATTTCCACATCAATACCCCCTGCCACTTTTGCGGTGGCCCCACTGTATTTCTGTCTGCTGATGTGTGATAATCCTTTGTCTATCTTCATAATGAGTGGGTGTTATGCACAATGATTTCCATCTTGTACTTGTCACCATGCTGATCCAGATGTCAGTATTGCTGCTCTTGGCTGATGGCACCAGCTTCCAAATTTCTGTCTTCCTGCAGTCTCTAATATTTTGACTTTTTATAATCTCATTGTCAGTTCTACCTTCCTATGATACTGCATGTATTATATAATCCTTTTCTGTTATTTTTCTTTTAAACTATAAAAGTAATACATATTCCTTGTAATTCTATCAATTCAAAAGCTTATGATGAGAAAAAATAAGATAGATCTTTCTGTTGCCCTCAGGATAAGCTAAAGGCATAATGCAGAAAAGGCAGTTTTTCACATGCTAACTAAATGAGGTCCATTGTACCCTTCCACTGTATGTCTGAAGGGCAGAGCCTGAATAAATATAAAGATCTTCTATTTCTCTTCAATCTGTGGCTTCCAAACTGTACTCCATATAGGGTATGGGGTAACACGCTGTTCTTTGGAGAACAAAATGGATCAAGGGGTTCTAGGGATCTTTTCTCTGCCCTTAAGCAGAGCACCTTCATTTTTCTCCATTTTTTTACAATGGATTTTTGGTAAAATATATTTTCAATAAAAAGCTTGTTGTGAAAAGAAAAAGAAACCATTCCTTAGAGAGTGTCTTCCTTAAGTATCTCTTCTCTCAGATTGGATTCTGATAAGAGCTGGAGAGCTGACAATTTGGGGTTATAGTGTACTCTCTGACAAGTGTCTGGATGGCAGATGGACTAGGCTATTGATTGAGCAAAGATTGATAGGTTTTAAATAAGGCAAAGAAGTGGCTGGTTTAATAGTCTGTTATGGAGTCTTAAAAATGATATGGTATCCCAGGGAAGAGGATGTTGTCTAACATGCCTCATGTCTGCCCCACAATCCTCCCAAATGGTAACTTTCAGATATTTAAGAGGCTCTCACAGTCACTCTGAACTGTGTTGGGCCCATTGCAGTCATTTTCTGTAACTGGGCTTCTACAGGGATTGAGCTGTGTTCTGAAGGGCAATATCAAAGGTGAAGAGCGCACGTCCTAGCTCATCTCACACAGGTCCCAGCAGAGTGTCACGTAAGATTTTACATATTACCAGAGCCCTCCCCTCGAGCTGCTTTCCTTGCCTTGTCCCTGCTCTTGAGTCCTCACCTGAAATGCTCCCCACACACCTGCTCTGCCACGACAATTCTCTACCTTGGTCAAAGCACCAGTTGTCAGATTCCATCACCCAGAGAACTGCCTTCCTTCATGTTCCACCTACACCGAGGAAGAATAAAAAAAAGAGTTGTCCCCTCTCCTCACTCTCTCCAAAACTTAGCCAACCTACATCTCAGGTCCACATTCTATTCCAGCTGATCTCAAAAACTGTTAGTTAACACATTTATGAAAGTTCATAGCTTATAATGAATCACTGTTTCCAACCCATAATACACATTTTCATTATGACAGAATCTGGTATTTACAACTGCTCTTTGTAAGTGGTGATATTGTGAGTCCACAGAGCCTTCAAATCAGAATAAGCAGGTGTCATCATAATCATCTCAACCTCTTAGATTTATTTAAGGATATATGAATATAGTTTTCATGTCTTATCCATGCCTAAGAGCAGAAGAAATGAAAGGATTTTCCTTCTGTGGCCACACTTAGCACACTAGGCTTGCCCCCACTTATTGACTATAGTGAAGGCATCCTATTTGCACACACAAAAAAGTTCTTTGAACAATTTTAAGGAATTGTTCTCACACACACAATTGTTAAGTATCTGGTATGCATCAGGCATTGGGCTAAGAACCTGGGTTGTAATAATAAATAGAATAAATTTTCTGTGTTCAGAGTCATATAGTGTAGTGAGAGACAGATATTAAAAATGTACTGACAGTAAAGTGTAGTATAGGCTCTCATTAAAAAAAATGTGAGCCCATAGGAAAAGCACATAGTAAGGATCAAGGTATCTTTCACTTCTCTGTCAGCAACTATATCACCTTTTCCCCTCTATACCAATTTCCTGCTTCATAGGAAAAAGGCCAAATTTCATCACTATCGACACATCCCTTCTGGGTGCTAAGACAATCCTTACCAACATCCTTATTGCTGTTTTATGAACATCAATGGCCTGATTAATATGAACAGTTATGTTGACTTTAATGATGGTACTTGTAGGACAAAGGAGTGTAAAACATGCAAAAATGAATGGCATCTTCAGTGAGCTGTGATCCCTACCAAAAAGCAGGATATTTATACGAGCCATGCTAAAATGTTCCATTCAGAAATCACCTATATAAGAAATTTGATTTGCTTTTTCTCATCAAGGCTTTCCTTTATCCACTGATCAAAATTATTATTACCCCCCAAAATTAAGATGTGTTAATTAAGATGTGTGCATATGACAATCCCCACAAGGAATGTAATCATTACATAATGCAAAAATGTAGTAATAAGAAATAGAAACTGATAAATTGCAATCCAAGTCCTCTGCCTCCCACTCTGTCCTCTAAGTCCAGTAGAATATGCATGTACATCCAGAGCACAAGAGGGTGGGTGGACTGGATAGCAGCTGGAGCCGCACATTCAGCACCCTGGACATGGCCCTGCCAGTTGAAGGATTACAATAAATAGGACCTCTTTATACTCATTTTCAGTTGTTGTATTTAAGAGTGAAGACCTTCTCTCAGGAGGTTCTCAGGCTAGGAGAGAAAAACATAAACTCAGTAGAACCCAAATGGGAAACAGCTAGAAGGCTACTTAGGAAAAAAAGGTTTTTTGACTAATAAAAGTCAAAAAGGGATCAAAGACACTCAACACTTGTAAGTGGTTTCATATATAAATGGAGGAGGATAATGATTTGAAATTTACAGATTCCAGACAATAGAATCTGTTGAGAAATATATCAACAGACTGGAGATAAGAACAGAAGATAGGAATGGAAAAATATCAGAAAAAAAAAAGGGCAGAGAGAATAAAGATGTGTTGTTAGCATTGTATGATGTATTACTTTCCCGCCAATATACAACAAGAGGAGATTCAATTCTCTTCCTCTCTAGGTCTGTCACTTTCTTCATGGTTTTCTGTATAAGCCAATTACATTTAGGTAGAAGTTTATTGAGTCTCTGCCAAGTTCCAGACACTGATAAACAACAGGGATATATAGGATTATAGCAATAAAATAGGATTTAAAATTTTAAAAATCAAACAAGTTTCCTACTACCCAAGAAATTTATAACAGAGAGAAAAATTCAAAAATGATGTATTGCATTTAGCATTACAATCCCAATAAAAGAAGCATTAACCAAGCTCTTTGAGATACAAAGTAGTCATTTTGGCTTTTATTGGAGCTAGATATCTTCAGTTTACTGTTTCAGATCCACTTGTCAGCATCCGTGCTGCTCTGTGGCCAAGTGGCTAATGTGTAGCAAAGCCTCCCTCATCCCCTCCTTGCTCTGTTTCTCTTCATTATAACCAATAGTGAGTGCTGGGAGGGGACTCAGAGAGGGAGGAGTGAGGCTCAGGCGTTTGCTCTCTTGGTCTTCTTCACACAGAAAGTGAGGCAGATGGCGCTGGGCTGGCTGCATCCCTCTCACTGCCCTGTGGCCCCTGGGTTCACCCAGGGGCATTAGCCCTCTCACCCAGGGAGAACCTGATTACAGCCTCCGTGGTAATCTGAGGGTATTTTTTTATTATTTTCTCACATCCCACTCATATCTATCTAGGTAATTTCTTTGTTAGAATTAGATTCTCCTTAAATCACACATTTTGAGTGAGTTACATCCTGCCATAAAGTGACTGTCATGTGATTTAAGAAAATTATTGAAGAGATGAGTTGAAGGAGCTTGACAGGGGGGTTAGAGAAGAAAGGGATACCAAACAGCAGGAAGAGCATGTGCAAAATAAATATAAAGCATATGTGATAAATTACTTGTAGTTGTTAAATATTCTTTGGGCATATGTGGGAACAATAATAGCAAAATAGGAAGGAAAAGTTTTCATTTTCTGAGAATTATATTTTCACTTGTAAAATATGACACATTTAACTTTAATAAAGTAGAAACCAAGGTGTTTTTTAATCCATATCACAGTATCAAACATGCTGAAGGACAGACACATGGATGGCGGGCAGAAGAAATGGAGAAGGTGATTACAGAATTCTTATTCCCATCCTCCTACCAGCTTCCCACAAGATGGAAGAAAATGGTTCTATTTTGAAATCCATGAATTTCTCCAATTTTCGCCATTCCATTTCTCCCAGAAGAAAGATGTTCTAAACAGTTAAAGGTTTGGATTTAAAATACAAACAAATTCTTGATTTGTTTTGGGAAGAAGGCCATTTCAGAAGGAAAGTATTGGTCAAGTCTAATCTCTATCTTTGGAAACAAGCTACTGGTCTACAAATGACAGTACACATAAGCTGAACATCAGCATGCTAGTAGAAAGGACAGAGCTCCAGTTTGATTCATCCCTTCAGTGCACAATTTCCAAACTTAGTTTAGGAACTGGTAATACTCTAGAACCACAAACTTTATGGCTAAATCTAAGAAACAAATAAAGGAATTAAAGACATATATTCCTTCTGTATACTTCCTTATGTACCTGTCTTCTTTAACATTTTTAATTCTCTTTCCCTATACAGACTTCTGACAGTGCAATTCCTAGTTACATTTCACAGCTCAGCACAACAGTTGGAATCTGTGTCACCTTTGGTAAAGCATATTTCTGAGTTGGTCATGACCTTGGATACTATATCTAGTCTCTGAAACCTCATTTTCTGGCACTTCTCTCCTGCTCTCTGCTTCTTAGCTGCCATGAACTAAGCAGCTTTGTTTCACCAAGCCTTTCCTTCATGATGTTTCTTCCTTGCGGCCAATTAATCACAAACTGAACCCTCTAAAACCATGAGTCAGATACATTTCTCTCTCTTAAATAATGGGTGTTAGGTATTTGGTCACAGTAACTAAAAGCTGACTAATAATAGTATGTAAGCAATTTCCTTTGTGAACCCCTAAATCAGAATCAAGACTCTCTCCACCCTGCTAAACTCTGAAATTTTATGTCAGACTGTTACTCCTTTCATCACACAGAACTGACCCACCCATTTATATATCTGTCTCTTCTACTAAGAGTGGGTTTTCTTGAGGCTAATGGAGTGTTCTGCATTACTGTCCTGGTGCCCAGCCTAGAGGGTGGCACCTAGAATATATTCAGCCAGTGAGTGTATACTGAATGCTAGGGGACTGAATTTAGGCACACTGAGTTCTTCTTATAGGTCAGACTCTGAGGGCCAGACAAAAACAAGCAAAGAAGATAGGCTGTTGTGACAGGCAATTTCTAAGCATTCATGTGTTTTTATACATTTAACCCTCACAACACCAGTGAGAAAGGTAATATTATAATCCTTCCTTGTAAATAAAGAAACTGAGGCACACATGTGAACTAGAAAGTCTACAGTCTATCTCATTAGCTCATTGTCATGTTGTTTTGCAGTAAAAACTAGTATATGCATGCATTTGTGCAGCACACTCTATGTAGCAAATATTTGTGGATCCATTTCTCTTCTAATAAATACTATACAAAAACTGGTGACATGCTTTAATCCAGTATGCTCAGTTTTCTTCTATACTCCTGAATATCTATTTCACCAAAGTGTTACCTTTCTTTGCAGTACATGCTATGGCCCAGTTTCACAGTTTGCCTTAAGGGTTATTCCAACCTATTATGCAGGTGAGGCAGAGAAAAGCACACAGAACTGTGCTGAAGCCTGTAGTAAGACCCCTGGAATACATCTGTCTAAATCCATGCCACTCATTGGGCCTCTTTCTGAAAGCCAGAATATACACACAGCTCCTTAACTAGTGTTTGTTTTAGTTGTACTGACAACACTGTCTATTAAAGACAGAAGAGATGTAATGTGTAGTGTTAAAGGACAGTGAACTCTAATTCAAATCTGAGTCAAAGAATATCACAGTACACCAAGGAAAACACTCATCTTGTAACATCTTCATTAATGAATGTAATCACATTTATCCATCTTATCAGATAAATGATATGATATGCAAATTAAACATATAGATAAATCTGTAGAGGTTGCTATGTTTGTTTAATAAATTAGTGTTTTCTAAAATACTTCTTAAAGGGGGGATTATAAAAAGGAATGCACCATAATCAAACTGTAAGGTAAATAATTATAATACTTTCCAAAAATGATATTCAAATGTTTTAAAATGTCTGCATGTGTTTTCATTTTAACATCAAAATTTTAGAACCCTGAGGATTAGCCTATCTTCTGACATTTAATGAGTACTGGACATGTAGCCACTTTGTTTCCAGCTTCAAAATCAAGGACAATGACAGCCAGTAACCAGAAGAGAAGGAATAAAAATTGATATAATCTATTCCTTCTAAATAATAGCTTGTGCTTTTGAAAACTTTTTTTTTTGGGGGGGAGACAGGGTCTTGCCTTGTAATTCAGGCTGGCCTTGAGCTCACTATGTAGCCCAGGAAAGCCTGGAATTCACCAATCCTCCTGTTTCTGCCTCCCGAGTGCTGGGATGACAGGAGTGAGCCACCACACCTGGCACTGTGGTATGTGGTATTGATGGCTGGTGGGCGTGAGTCACCACGCCCAGCATTGTATGTGGTTACCAGGATCCAACTCTGGGCCTTGCACTTGCAAGGCAAGCTCTGGAACCACTGAGCTAGATCTCCGGCCCCTTGAAAACTTTTTAAAGAATATAAAGATCTTCAGGGCCGGAGATCTAGCTCAGTGGTTCAGGTGCCTGCCCAGCAAGCGCAAGGTCTCTGTTGGATCTCCAGTAACCACATACAATACTGGGCGTGATGACTCACACCCACCAGCAATCAGTACCATATACCACAGTGCCAGGTATGGTAGCTCACACCTGTAATCCCAGCGCTTGGGAGGCAGAGAAAAAGAGGATTGCGGAGTTCGAGGCTTGCCTGGGCTACACAGTGAGCTCAGGGCCAGCCTGAACTATAAGGCAAGACTCTGTCTCAAAAAAGAAAAAAAAAAAGAATATAGACCCCTCAAGTCACACTGAACATCTTCAATGGTTTCTGGATGGGAGGATGTCTCTGTTAACTCTGGCACTGATTCCAGGGAGACACAAACAGGGTCAGTTTAGCCCTAGCCAGGCCAGTAGTTGTGCTGACAGTTGGATAATCCCCTGGATGACAGCTCTAGCAGAATATTTAAGTTTGTCTTTAGTCCCTTCCCCCAGCCCTCTGGTGAAGGCGCTAGTTCCTTGCCAACAAATCATCACTGTTCTAGTCACCTCTTGTCACTTATCAACCAAATGGAACCACAGGAACTTACTGTTTTTGTTTTTGTTTTGAATCTTCATTGGTTGTACTTTCAGGACATACACATAAGTAAAAGCAATAGATCACAGATCTGTAAATATCATATCTTTTCTCTGGTATGAGAAACTGAAGATGTAAATGAGTTCTAGAATATATGGTAGATACTGTGAAATAGAAAATATTCAAAGGGAAATGGGGAGTACGGGTAAGGAACTTACTTTTCTTTGTCCAGTTCACACCATAAGGCCATTGTCCTTACTGCTTCCAGAATGATTTTCTAGGGTATAAATCTGACCACATCATTCCCTATTAAAAATTTCCAAGAACCTTCTCAGTCCCAAAGTGAAAAGCCAGAGTTGTGTATGTGGCCTCAAAAGAACGAGCAGATGTGACTTCCCAAAGATATTTTTGTACTTTCCAAACACTCTTAGCTCCACAGATCTTGTTTATATTTCCTCTTACTAAATTTTGTTCACTGAAGCCTCTACCTACAATGTTCTCCAGGATTCAGTTTTTTCCCTCAAGATGTCCAAAGCTTGTACTTACCCTACCAGACACTTATCACATTTCATGGGCTGTTGCAACTTTCAAACTGGATGAAGAACATTTCAGCGGGTCTCTCTTCTGAACTCTTTCATTCACCTGCAAATGTATCTACTAAACAATATATCTTGCTCTATTCACTTGGGAAGTCATCCAATATCCACTGAGCCACTGACAATGAAGTGTCAGACACTGTGGTCATAACTGGAGTTCTCTCCAATAGATTTAGTGAGAGAAGGTAAATACACCACCGCTGTCATACAATATGATAGCACCCCACTATTTCAGAAAGATAAAGGAGACATAGGAGGGTCAAATATCCTGATCTGGGTTGGGAGGAGGTAAGTTTAGAACAACTTCTTGGTAGAGAAACTTGAGATGTGAAGGACATATAGGGAAAAAAAAAAGAAAAACATAAAAGTGGGAAGAATGTATGATCATAACTAGAGATGAGAAGAGAGGACAATCAGGCTCAAGCAAAGATATCTATGAGGAAAAAAAATTAGAGTTCCATTCTCCACTTCTATTAGCTGAGTTGTCTGTAATACCTAGATAGTCAGCTACTGAACTCCAACCTGAAAGAATAATTCCAGGCTATGGATATAAAACTAGAAGACATCAGCATAAAGATGATGTTTACATACACAGTGCTGATAAATGACCAAGAGAGAAATAAAAGACAGTCTAGGACCAGAAATAAAGACTGTCTAGGACCAGTCATAACATAATGCATTATTTTTTAATGGAATTTTTTATTGGTACAATTTATATGCATCTCAAAATCACATATAACATTGGGAAATTTGTACCAGTATATGCCACAAGTTGATTCTCATTTTTACCCATATCCCTACCCACTCCCCCTCCTCCCCCCTTATACATGCTCTTTTATTTTCTTTCTGTATCATATTTATTCCTTCCCCTC
>PVIC010032608.1:0-20597 GCA_004025085.1 Thryonomys swinderianus | reverse complement strand
TTACTGCTCAGGTACAAATCAACATTGTTTTTTATCCTTGAGCTATGTGAGGGTCACTGTATACATAAATGTCTACATGTACATTTTTAAGAGCCACTTTCTCTCAATCTCTAATTTCTGTTTATCTTTGTTATTTCTCAGTTGTTTCGTACCACTAGGGCTCCTCCTCTTTTTCCCTCCTCTCCTGCCTTCACAGAAAGCTGTGCTTCTGGGAACTTGGCTGGGACTGAACTCAATCCCAGAGACACGAGAAGCTGTATCCTGCTATGCACTGATTGAAGTGTGCCTTTTGAGCTCTTCTCCTGCATTCATCCTCTTTGCCTTGATCCTACCTCCTATCCTTTTCTATTCTCTACCTGTAGCCAATAGTGTTTCTGCAGCAAAAATCTGATTTCACACTACTTTGCCAAGAACATCTCAATGTCTTCCTGTTGCCTGTGGAATCAGGTGCAGTTTTAAGACAGCCCAGAAAACATTACATGATCTGGCCTCCTGCTTACCTCACCAGCCCATGCCTTCATTCTTTCCAATCATCTCCGCTCCCATCTCCAAGAGGTGTCCGACAGCTGTAATGAACTTATTTAAATTTCTCTGAATTGCCTAATTCTTTTTTACTTTTGGCTTTTTCTTCATGCTGTTCCTCCTGCTGGTAAATTTCCTTCTTCTATTCTCCTGCTCCAGGCCAAACTAGTCTTGCCCTCACGTCTCCTAGACATGTCCTCAGCGTGTACCTCTTCTGTCAGAGCATCTAGTCGGGACAGCCTGTTTATTTCTCTGTCCCGCTCTTCAGCTTCCTGAGGACCACGAAGTTCTCTTTCTGGTTCGCTGTTCCAGACCCAGCCCCATGTTGCATTCGCCCTTTGTTTGGCGAATCCTTATCTTCCAACATCTACACTGCCTGCTGAAGAAACCTGGCTGTTTCATTAATACAGGCCCATGTTTTTAAAACTTAAGATTAGAAAGATATTTGATACACGCAGAAAAGATAAATGATTTATTTGGAATCTCTGGTAGGTCTCTGGATTTTCCAGAGCTCTGCTAAATCTGGGGAAGAAGTTAATCCTGTCTGCCCTTGTTAGGACTCTGCCTTTCCCTGCTCCATACACACCCCAACAGGTGGGCGCATACGCGAGTAGTGTCATCTGACAGTTCGCCCTCTGTGTCCCCACTAGGCTTTGGTGATGTTTCCCCATCCCGTCGCATTGTTTCTTGGCTTCTATTTTATTCGGTGACCTCTGTCCCCTGCCAGCTCGTCCTTTCCCAGAGATCTTTGAGCTCATCTACCTGGCCGGGCTGGAACTGGAGCCTCAGAACTGGGTCCCTCCTGGGTGTAGGTGAGAGGAGCCTCCCGCAGCTCAGTAACCGAACCCAAGGTGGAGCTGACGGCTCTCCTCCGGACTCAGGGCCCTGCCCGGTAGCTGGTCAAGGAGCCCTGAGCAAATTCTTCCTCAGGCCAACTCTCTCTCTTTTTTTTTTTTTGAGACAGGGTCTCACTTTGTAGTTCAGGCTGGCTCTGAGCTCACTATGGAGCCCAGGCAAGCCTCGAACTCAGCAATCCTCCTGTCTCTGCCTCCCAGAGTGCTGGGATTACAGGCGGGAGCCACCACACCCGGCAAGGCCAACTCGACCTAAGTTGAAATGGCAGGAATGCCTACGTTTTAAGAATAATAAAATGGAAGGTTTTGGAAAATTTCTGCCCGTGAGCATCAAATGCTCAGGGGTGCAGTAGACGAGAGTGGAGGCAGGGCTCGGTGCAAAGGGTGTCTCGGACCTCGCTGGGTGGATCTAAGATGTTAAGAGGTGTTCCAGAAGTCGTCCAGCGCCCCAGTTTCCAGGACCACTTGCGCTGTTCCTTCCCAGAGAGCGCGTTTCTGAAGGAGGCGCGCGCGCCGCGGGGGAGGAGGAGGGAGAGGAGGAGGGGGAGGAGGAGGAGGAGGAGGCGGCGGCGGCTGCGAGGGCATCGCTCTCAGGGAAGAGGCAGGGGAGGCTCGGCCGCGCCCGCAGAGGAGGGAAGGAGGGCGGCTGGCCAGGGCTGGGGAGGCCAGAGGAGGAGGAGGGGTCCGGGATCCTCGGAACACTTTGATCCCTGAAGCTGCCGCCGCCGCAGCAGCCGCCACCGAAGACGCGCCCCGGAGGGAGCCCGGCCCCTCCGCGGGTCTCCGGGCTGCGCGCTGCGCTCGGACCCGCTCGAGGTAAGCGGTCAGGGGCCGCCTGCGCCCACGCCGCAGGGACCCGCACTGCGAGGTGCCGGTTCGGCCTCCCCCGCGCTGTCACCTTCTTCCCCGGATCTGTCGGCGCCGGGCTGACGTGCTGGCGGGCGGCCCAAGGGGGCTCTGATCCCGCGCGATTCCCACCCCGGAGCACCCTGCAGACGGGGCACCCCAGCCTCCAGTCAGGTTCCACCCTCTTCGCCCTCGCCCCTGGGCAGCCCCGCGCCCCGCGCTGTCGGGTGGGTGCGGGAGGCTGAGGTCTTTGCTGCCCTCCGGGTGTGTGGCTCGAGGACCTCGCATTGCTTTCCCCAGGGTCTGAAATAATACCCGGTTTGACACGCCCTGGCGCACCGCGCCCCGGCACCAGGTTAACTTTGGGAAGAGTATTGATTCCAAATGTGGGAAATGTTCCATTTTTTTTGTATTCACACCAAACAATAGGTTAGGGTCTCTCCCTCCCTCCCTCTGTCTCTATCTCAGACTGTCTCTCCTCACCTCTCTCTCTCTCTCTCTCTTTGAGTAGGGTGATATGTTTACAAGGTTTTCTGGGTGAGAACTTTATCACAGGTTAAAGCACAGTATCTCTTACTACTGAACTGGAAGGAGGAAAAAAACCCACAACGAGCCCCACCCTGAGATCCCGATTCCCAGCTGCGGTGGTCACGTGTGGCCTATGTGTGTGTGACCTGCGCACACGCGCGTGTTACAGTTTGAACCTCTCCAGGGACTGTGATCCCACTCCCGATAAACCACGAAAGCGTCTCTAAGGTCTGCGTGGGACAGAAACGAGGCTCCTGGAAATGTGAGTGTGCAGAGGAAAGGGGAACAAGGCGACCCGGTGAAGCCCGTTTTCTTCAACTGGAAACTGTTTCAGTCAGTATCACTGATTCAAAGATGACCATCTTAGAAGAGGTTAACATTCATTTGAAACTCAGATACAGGGTGAGGAGAAGTACTGTACTTTTCAGAGAGCTGGTTAAAGTTAGCTTTTCAGTATCCATGTCTAAAATGTAAGGATTCTATCGGAGTACCCTGGGGATTAGAAAGGGTTGAGGCTGTTCTTCTGGGAAAGGGAAGATGTTCCTTCCCTATTAACCTTGACCAGCTCTTGTCAATGACCAGATACAGGCCACTGGTATTTTGAACCTGTTGCTTAGTGTAAGGCAACTGACTCCTATGGACTATTATTTCTAGGTACCAGGAGGAAAGATGAGCCTCTGACTTAATTCAGATCCTGTTTATGCTCCTGATTTAGACCAAACTCTTCTACTTTGGATTGGTTAAGAGGATCTATACACTACCATGTATTTGCACAAATCCCAAGTACTTTTCCACCTTGGGCTTTGTGGTAGATGTACCACAAATACTGCTTTTCGTTTATGTACTATATGTGCCTGACACACTGTGAGATCCTCTCCATTCATCAGAAGGCAGCTACCCAGGAAAACAAAGATTGTCATTTGTCTGTCTTGGGAAATTGAGGTGAGGGACTAATTTTGAAACAAAAAAAAATTGTAACAGGTAAAATGTTTAAAGAATCTATTTTTTTTTTTTTTATAAAATGAGAGGTGCCATTCAGTACCTGCTTTCAAGAACATTAAGGGCAAGCTGGAGACAGCAGAGCCTTCTGAACTTTTGAGAAAATACTCAGTGTCTAGTTATTGTGCCAATGTGATTGTTTTCCTGGCAAACTTTTTCTCCTTTCTAAAATTAACTTTCCCCCAGGAAAAATAGCGCAGATGCACATGATTCAGCCCAACCAAGTCTAGAAAACACCGTGTTTGAACTTTTAAAATGACCTTAATTCATCCTTATAGATCTGGTGACTGCAACACATTCCACAACATATGTAGACATATTTATTACTTGCTGACCTTTGCAGAACCCTGCCTTAATGAGAGTAGTTATCGCCAGAGTACAATTTTATTAGTTTAGGCAATACTGTTATTATTTTCCTAAGGTTTTTGTATAAATGGGTGTACACTTGATCTGGGGCTTACATAATATATACATCTATACACATGTTTTTAATAGGGACAAAAGCCCACAATATCTTTCTGTGGTAGAATATTATAAGCATTAGGTTTTGATTACTTTTTCATGGAAATTTTAATATGACCAGAACTAAGAGCTTCACGGAAACAGTTCTATAAAGATCTATTTGGAGTTAGAAGTTCTGTTTTTAAAAAGGTGTTTGAAACCTTTAGTCTGCTGCCTGCTTGGCCTACGTAGACAAGTCCTTTGTGGGTGAGTAAGGGTGGTATATCCAGTTCTGGCAGCCTCGGACGTGGATGATTAGACCCTGCTGCTCTGCTACAGGCCTTTAATTTAGCCTGTAACTTGAGGCTTTACTAACCCCACACTCTCCCTGCCACGTTAGCTCACAGAGGAATTGCTGGCACTTTGGGTTGAGTATTTTTCCTCCCATCAATTAGAACATGTTTGCATAGGTTGCAGAATGTAGTTACATTTTTAGCTCAGTATTCTAAGAAGTACCTTTGCCCAGGCAGACAGTAGTCTTGGTGCAGCTTGGGTCACAGTTTGCCCTATTTCATTGTACTATGCTAATTTCCTAATGATTCAACAATGTTGAAATAGAATCATGTATTAAAATTGGAAGGCACTTTAGAAGTCATCTAGATTTTAATGATTTCTTTCTACAGATGAGATGAATGTTGAAGTGCTAATCCAAACTTTGAGAACAGACATTACATTTCATGACTTTCTAGTTCTTGTAGTAGTGAGGATTTTCTTCATTTGGAATGAATGTATGAGTTCAGTAGTGTGGCAATAGGAGCAAAATAGGTTGCAAATCTGAACTAGATTTCCAATGAAACTTAAAAGTAGAATAAATATGATTCTGAAAGAAAATAAAAGTGCATCTATATAGGGCGTGTGGGTGGGTAGGGATGTGGGTAAAAACAAGAATTAACTTGTGTCATATACTGGTACAAATTCCCCAATGTTGTGTGTGATTGTGAGCTGTATATAAAATGTACCAATAAAGAATTCAGTTTTTAAAGAGTAGCATTAAAGGCACTGCTAACTTACAAAATTATCTGAGGCTTTTGTTCTGCTGGGCAGGAACTACTTCACCTGGCTGTCAGAAGACAGATGCATATAGAAAGAGGGAAGGAGTGAGTTCATGGCATATTCTTCTCAGAAGAATCCAAGGGATGAACCCCTAAAAATCTAAAGGTCTCTCACCAGGATTTAACCAGAGAGGAATTTTAGGGGATACAAATCATATTAAAACCATGGTGCCCAGTTCTCAAACATTTTTGTAATTTCTTTTTCTTTCTTTTTTTTTCGGTACCTGGGATCAAAATGAGGATCTTGGACTTGTTAGGCAGGCATAGTGCCATACATAGTGAGCTACATCCCTGGTGCTGTAATTATTTTATCCTTACTAAATGAGCCACTCACCCAGGAATAGTTAGCCTTCAGGCTCTTCCCCCAGAGATTTACTCTTAAATGACAGAAATAATCGTTAGAAGTTTCCAGTACTCAAAACTCCTTCATAGTCCCACTTTCTTCCCCTCGATATTGGGATTGAATCTGTGGAAAACCAACTACATGTCCATCCTTTTTTATTTTTTAATTTGTGACAGGCTCTTGCTAAGTTGCCCAGGCTGCACCCATTTGAATTCTTTCTGGTTCAGCCTCTTGAGAAGCTGGGATTGCAGAGATGCAACACCATTCCTGGCTAGAAGTCCTACTTCTTGATGCTTGTGTCTTTCAAGATCTTCTGTCTTAAAGATCTACCTTCTGTCTTGAAGATCTACCTTCCTGAGATTCTAGTGTTGATTGTTTTTCTTTTCTTGATAGTTACAAAAGACTCTATCCTGTTATATAGCATCTGGGAGGATTGAATTCCACCTTGAGAGATAATATGGGATATCAGGAAATGATCTTTTAATACCACAATTTGTTACTTTAGACACATAGCCTGGAGGTATTTTTATAAACCATTTTTAGTGCACCTGTGTTTTAAACTGAAATATTTCATATGAGAGCATGCATATATCTTTTCCATAGGTGCTATCATGTTGGTGTTCAAAAGGTTTCAGATTTTGGATTTTTGAATTATGGATATTCAACCTACATTTTACTTTTGGGAATTGCTTCTGGTAGTTTTTGAACCATCAACATGCATATATATATGTGTGTGTGTGTGTGTGTGTGTGTGTGTGTGTGTGTGTGTGTGTGTATTTATTTATTTATTTTTGAGACAGGGTCTCGCTTTGTAGTTCAGGCTGGCCCTGAGCTCACTATGTAGCCCAGGCAAGCCGCTGCAAACTCAGCAATCCTCCTGTCTCTGCCTCCCGAGTGCTGGGATTACAGGCGTGAGCCACCACAACCAGCGCTTTGGTATGTGGTATTGACTGCTGGTGGGCGTGAGTCACCACGCCCAGCATTCTATGTGTTACCGGGATCGAACTCAGGACCTTGCGCTTGGGAGGCAGGCATATATTTTGTTAGTTGGAAAAATAAAAATGAACCATTTGATAAAAATATGAATACGCAAGTTTCAGGATGTTAGAATGGAACCCTTTTAGTTTCACTGCGAAATGTGGCTCGTGACAATAGAATTTGCGTTCCAAAGTCAGGTAAGAACACAATTGAGTCTTGGAAAAGGAAGCACAGGAAGCCCATCGAACATTGTTTGGAAAGCAGTATAAACTCACTGGCCATCTCCAGCTGATACAAGAGGTTGGAAATGCCAAGCAAATAATAAGAAGATGATTTTTAGAAAGTTGATGGGGGTTTGAGCTCCTTCTTGGTTACCTCTTTAATTCAGAGCTAGAGGTAAAGAGTTTCTGGTGAGGATTAGTGATTCATGCCTGAGAAGTTTAAAGAACTCTTCTGATGGTTGAGTAATAAAGATGTAACACATTGCCCTGTAGTTTCGCAGAGTGTGGTACTATCCCAAGGACAAAAGGTAGACTATCTCGGAGCACAAGCTGGCTAGAGGGTCATCTCGGGTTATGGGTAAGGGGCCACCTGGATCCCACCAGGGCAAACAGAGGAAAGAACCATAAGTAGCCATCTGGAAAAAGGGATCTTCAATGTGGGCGTGGTGGCGTGAGCCTTTGGGAGGCAGAGGCAGGAGGATTGCTGTGAATTTGAGGTTGGCCACTTCTCAGTTCTCATCCCTGTTGCCATCCTGTGGTTCAGGAGAAAAAGTCAGCTGTAAAAGTTCACCAGCCTTGCAGAGATCAGTATGCTTCCTTACATCATTCATTGATCTCAATTCTTGCTGCCTCTTCTTCCCATCATCTCATCTTCAGAATGGGAGGTTGACATCAAAAACTGGAGATATCTAAGTTAGCAATCAGGAAAAAGCAACCTTTCCACGTCCATTTTTCCTGGTACAGGGTTCAGCAGGCCACAGCTGAAAGGGAGAAGTTTTCCTTTAGTCAAAATTTTCCTTTAGTTAGAGTAGGAACATTTATAACAGAACCAGGGTGATATTATGAACTTGGAGTGACGTTAAGGAGTCTTCATTGACCAGAAAAGTTATGACAACTGTCTTGAATTTAGTTCAAGGACAAGGAGCGACTCAGTCTCAATCAAGATTCTCCAGAAAAAATAGATTCAGTTAGAGATATATAACTATATACAAAGGAATTTATAATGAGACTTGGCTCCTACAATTATGGATGCTGAAAAGTCCCCTGAACTTCCCACTTCAAGATGGAGAACCAAGAAGCCGGTGGTATAATTCAGTTCAAGTCTGAAGGTTCCATAGCCAGGAAGGGAGGTGAAGACAAATGTCTCAATTCGAGGAGGAGAATTTGCCCTCTTTGCATTTTTCTTCTGTTGAGGGCTTCAGTGGGTTGAGTAATTGCCTACCTGCTTTGGCAAGGACTGATCTTAACTCAGTCTATGGAGTCAAATGTCAATCTCTTCTAGAAATGCCACCATAGATTCACACAGAAATAATGTTTTATTGTATATTATATATATTATTATAATGCTTAATGGGTATCCCTTAGTACAGTCATGTTGATTTATATAATTAATCATCATGAAGAAGCAATGGATGAAACAGTTAAGTAACTTCCTCATTATATCACCCAAGTCCTGCTTGCTCTTTATAATGGTCCTCTGTAGTTTTTCAGTGATACATACGAAGAGGGTAAAAGGGAAGGGCAGAGATGGTTATTATAGGAATTAAACTTATTCAAAAAAATGTCACAACTGGGCAGGGATTTAGCTCAAGTGGTACCACACCAACCTTGGACGTACAAGGGCCCAAGTTTGATCCCCGGTACCATACACACACACACACACACACACACACACACACACAATCACAACTGGTTTTGGTTTCTCAAAAATGATTCTAGGAGCATTTTAATGAATCAGTTTAAATATACATTAGGCAATTTTAAAAATGAGATTTGAAATCTGTTCCACATCTGGAGAAATGAGCTAAGATATGGCCTGTGTGTAGTAAGTACACAGGACATTTTACTCCTTCTGTTTCCAGAGAATCACAGAAGCAGTAAACTACTAAGATTAATTGTTCACCATTTGTATTTTGCCACTGATCAATTAAAAAACTGTGTTCCTATAAAACAGTAAAGATGAGAACCATAAGCCAATACGCTTTAGAATGAACAAGAATGCTAATGGATTTTTTTTTTCTTTAGCATTTGGGAATTTTAAAAGGGATTTAAACTCTTAGTTTCCAGATTATGTTCTCAGAACTTGCAGTGTTATTCAATCAAAATCATTTAATGGTGAAGTGACAAGAGAAAAATCCAAATAATGTTCTATTGATGTATTCCTAAATGTTGAAAAGACATCTTGAAAAACACATATGAGTTATATGTGAAATATTTACAATGACAGAAAACAAGTGTAGATTATTCTATAGAAGGGAAATTTGGACCCAGAGGTAGGATTTAAATTGACCTGAAAGGATAGAAGAAAGGCAGTGCTTTGGTGACCCAGTCTTTGCTGGCTTTAGGGAAGCTTTTGCTGTGCCTTTAGGATCCTGAGGGTAATGTTGGGTTGCTGTAGTTCTCTTTTGGATGCCATATGCTCTTCCTATAGTGCAGGTAAGAGTAATAAAAGTGCTCTGCTAATAAGTTCTGTGGCTTTGAGTATTACATATCTTCTGCTATGTTTTTTTTTTTTACCCTGTGACAAAAATCTAGTCTCTCAAGATTCCCACATGCAGATATATATGCCCTATGAAGACAGTGCCCCTCTTGAGTGTGAGTGCTATGCTGACAGGTTTGTCACTCTCATGTCATGTCCTGTCATATATCATGTAATACCATATAAGTTCTACCAAAGCAGGCTCACTCCTGCCTGAAGAGAGATACTTTTGAAGAACAATGTAATATACTATACTGACCTACTTTCCACCCCTTGACTATATTTTTAATTCTATAACTCTACTTGGCAGTTTTTGAAATCTCCCTGTCCCTTTATTTTATAATGTCTTATGGGTTTTGGTCTATTTTTTGTCAAACATTTTATACACATTAAAATTCCTAGACCTGTGTCATCTGTATTTCAGGTACACTAAATTCTCTCTTTTGTTTTACCTCCTAATTCCTTCTTTCCCAGGATGACTTGTTTGCCTATATGCCTCATCAGTGTTGTCAATAAGTTCATCAATATGTGAGTTACATGTATTTTGAGTTGTGAAAGTACATGTGAGACAGTTTTACATTTTATTTGCCAAGGCCTATTTGGTTTCTTAGTTTTCAGATCCAGTTTCCAATCTGGTTTAGAGTCCATTTGATCTATTTCCTTATATCTTCAACAAGCTCAAATCTCTAATTTCTCATGAGTGGTTCTTTTCCCATTTATAGCAGGGCAAGTAGCTTTTCTACTGCTTTTATTTTGAGATAAAGGAGCTTTTCTAGTCCTTTCTCCCTCCTGACTTTATATAAGGCACCTAATTCCAGCTACAGACCATATAGTAGATAAGCCCTACAGACCAAAATGTGAATATCCTGTCATTATTTTCTAACAGATCTTCAATTGCTAATCAGCACTGTAGGTTTTCGGTTTCTTTTTGTTTCTTGTGTTTTTCCTTTCTAGCTTTTCCAGCACCTATGCTTTCAGGTTGGAGATTTAGCTCAGTGATCCTGGTGCTTTCCTCCAGCTATGCTTTCAAAAATATTGTTAGTTATATTTTATCCAGAGCATTGTTATGGCTTGTATTTAGATGTCACCCCAGAGCCTCATGCGCTCATAGGTAGGGCTCTTTGGAATGGCTGAATCATGGATAAGTAATACGGATTAAAGGGTGTATGATATTGGGTTAGTCTGCTGATTGATTAACATAATTCTAGGTGTGGATAATGGGAAGATCTATGCTGCATGCAGGCGACACCATCAAGTAGTTTTGTAGCCTGGACGAAGTAAAAAGGGAAGCAGAAGGAAGGGTGCTTCTGGCTGGTTCCTCCTATCTGCTGTGGTCTGTTTCTCCTTTGTATTGCCTCTCTGCTGTGCCGCCCTGCCTTGGAACCAGCTGACTATGGACTGAAACCTCTACAAACTGGGAGGTAAAATAAGCTTTCCTTCCTCTAACTTGTGGGTGTTGGGTATTTTGTTCCAGAAGTGAATAAGACAAATTTTGGTATCAGGGAAGTGAGATCATTGTTATGACACTACCTGGCTGTGTGGTTCAGGAGCATTGGGAACTGGTTTGTGAGAAGAACTTGGAAAGATTTGGAGATGCTGGCTGAAGAAGCAGCTCTGGAATGCTGCAAGCTGAGCTTGGTGCGAGGTCCTAGACAGAACTCAGAAGACCGGAATGCAGATAGAAATAAAACTGATAAGGACCAGGTACAGGATGTTTCAGTGGGAAAAAGGATTGCATTGACAATTGGACTCTCAGCCATGTGTGTTATGCTTTGGAAGAAAAATCTGTCTTCATTTTTCTCATGCCCTGAGATTTTGTATGAGACTGAAATTAAGGGCAGTGGACTAATGGATCTGGTGACAGAAATTTCAAGACAGTCTAATATTGAGGAAGAGGGATGGCTACTGCTGGGGGCTTTTAGCTTTATATACCCCAAGAATCAATAACCAACAGCCCAACAAAAAGATCTAGAATGTTTTTAGTTTGCCTAGAAAGGAAACTAGTAAAGTTGCAGACTGCAAAGATGGAGTAGGTGAGATCTTGGTTGCTGAAATGATTGGCATTATAAAACCAAGTGTTTTGGAACTGGACAGTAGAAAAGATAGCAGGAGGATTTCATAAGAACCAGCAGGACTCCACTCTTTGCAGCCTCAAAAATGCAAAGGTGAAAGACTGCTTTGAGAAGAGAGCCCCAGGGCACTGCAGTGCAGAATGACTGTGGGATTAGATTCATAGGGCTCAGCAATCCAGGCACTGAAACCCTACATCCAAGAAAAAAAGAAACCTGGCCTCTGTTCCAGCTGGTGGCAGACTTTGAGGTCATCCACATGGTGCTGGCTTTACGTACATATAGAATGCAAGAGTTGTGGCATCGTGAAGGTCTCCACCCAGTTTTCTGAAGGTCTGGGAGGCCAACAGCATGCCCCTCAGAGTGCAGTATGTGAAGCTGTGAGCGTGAAGCTGACCATGCAGTTGAGACCCCAGGGGGTTGGAGAAATCAGGAATGAGAATTGTCTGAAGAAAACCACAAGGAGTAGAGCTGGCCCATGAGACAGGCCGTCAGGGCTGCAGCCACCAGCAGTGCCATGGAGGCAGAGCCCCCACATGCCCTTTGGAGTTCACATCTTGCCACATATTGCCCCGGGTGCTGGACAAGGAACTACAGGATTTAATGTTTGCCCGGAGTGCTGGGATTACAGGCATGCCTGGCTTATTTAACTCAATTTCTTAGTGAAGATAAAGTAGCACACTTACTGGATAATCCAACAATCTAACATTTTTGTTTATTAGCCTCAAAATAAAATTCAGAACTTATAGTTACTAAAATTATCCAAAATGCACATAGGGTAAAACTCTTTAGAACAAAATAGAAAAGACCAATAGACTAGTAAACTACATTAATGTATTTGTTTTTATTACTTCATATATGCTAGAATCAGAATTATGTGAAACTCTGAGCAGGATGGATGGATGTATTACTAGACTGGGCAGGTTCAGCTTTACAGTGAGCTGAGTAGGCTGGGACATGGTGTCAACTCAGATACAACAGAAATATAAATTTTTATCAGTGGAAACTCTGACCAGAGGCCATTTCTCTTTCTAGATAAGAGTGAAATATAAGTCTAATATTTAACTTCTCAACAGCTATAACAAGGAATGTGTTCTTTTCAAAAATTAATTACCATGTAGTTAATAAATTTGTGCAAGAGTCTTATTGACTTAATGCTGTAGATCTCTTTTCTTATTGGCTCCCTTTACTTCTATATTTGAATATTGCCTCTTAAGAGAAAGTATCTTGGTTTTAGTATTGCTGATGTAACCGGAGAAAAGTCTTCTTGTGCACATTCTTAAGTTCATGTAATTTAGAGTTATAACTTTTAAAATAATTTTTAAAAATTTTATTAGTACATACTTGCAGTTCGTGCAGTTTAAACTCATTTTGGGGAGTGGTTACATGCACATATGACAGTTTGTTTCTTTTGTTTTTTTAATTCTCTTCCCTTTCCCTCCCACTTCCCTTCCTCCTCTGGTTCCTGTATCCCCTTTTTCTTAACTCATTGATATTATTTTTCTTGAGTTGTGTTATGGCATATAGTGTTTATATTAATTGGGATCATTAGGTTCTGTACCTGGCACTTTGTGTCTTTCCTCTCATGTCCCTTTCCCCTGCTCCTTGTCCCTTGCCCTTGTTCCCTTAGACAACTTCCCTGTTGCAAGAAATATGTCCCCTTGTCCCTTTTTATCTGTTCTTTATCATTTTCTTTGTTTGCACTTTGTCTTACTCAGATGAGAGATACCATACAGTATTTAAGCTTGTGTGTTGGCCTTATTTTACTTAATGTTATATTTTTGGTCTAGATTTTTAAAAAATGTTTTGTGAAATAGGGTCTCACTATGTTGTTTGGGTTGACGTTGAACTCACTGTATAGCCTAGGCTGGCCTTGAACTCATAGCAATCCTTCTGCCTCAGCCTGCTGAGGTATGCACCAACATGCCCAGCTCGGTATAGGTTTTTTTTTGTCATTATGGAATTCTATATGCCTCACTTATTGTATGTCAGATTCTTTTTTCATGCTTAGAAAATTTACTGCTATTACTTCTGTGAATAGTTGTGTTTTTTTTTTTGTTTTTTTGTTTTTTTTTTTTTTTGCTTCTGAGACAGGGTCTTGCTTTGTAGTTCAGGCTGGCCCTGAGCTCACTGTGGTGCTCAGGCAAGCCGCCGTGAACTCAGCAATCCTCCTGTCTCTGCCTCCCTCTGTGAATAGTTTTTAAAAATATCATTCGAACTTTCTTATTTTCCATTGACTCTGGTCAATTTATGTTGTTGTTGTTATTATTATTATTATTATTTTTGCATCATCTCATAGTTATTGGATTGAGTCTTCATGGCCTCTTGCTGTTTTGAAGAAATGTTTCTTTTCATGACTGCTAACTACAAACTTGTCTTCCAAATCTGATATTCTGTTCTCAGATTGGTTGATTCTGTAAAATTTTAATATAATTTTTAGTTTCCTGGCTATTTATTTGAATATATGTCATGGATTCATTTCTATCCCATGTTGGGCATTGACGGTTTCCATCATTTTCCTGAGTGCCTCTATTTTTTTACTTGTATCTACTCTTGATTTACTAACTGTGTCCTTTATTATTGCCTTCATTTCTTTAGTTATCTGAGAAACTATTTCTAATTTGTTTTTTTTTTTTTCCTAAAGACTCATTCATCTACTTTGTTCCTTCCAGTGTTACCATTTCAGAGTTCAGGTGGGTGGCTTTCAAACCTCACTCCCCTCGGATTTGCCTTGAGAAAGCTAGAAATCTGAGATTGCACCTTACATTCATGTCTTTTCATTTTCTATTTTTAAAAGTTATTTTCTGCATTGATGCTTATAAATTGCTTATAGAAGGTAGCTTTATTGCTTATATCAAGAACTCCTTAGAAAATGACTTCTGCATATGGAGGTCCCTCTCATCACTTTCTTCATGGGTTTCGTTTCTTGCTTCAGATCCTTGCTAAAGATCCACTTCCCTCCTTTTCTCCTCTACATTGCTATATTCCAGCATTTGGACTCCAAATCATGTAAAGGCTGATATGTTGCAGCTTGTTATACTAACATTTTCTTGGTGCACATATTTTCAGATATTTGATGAACATTTGTAGTTTTTCCTCTGGGAAGTATCTGTTCAATTCTCTTTCCCATTTCTTGATTGGGCACTTTTTTTTTTTTTTTTTTGAGACAGGGTCTTGCTTTGTAGTTCAGGCTGGCCCTGAGCTCACTGTGTGGCCCAGGCAAGACTCGAACTCAGCAATCCTCCTGCCTCTGCCTCCTGAGTGCTGGGATTACAGGTGTGAGCCACTGTGCCCAGCATTGTGGTGTGTGATACTGATTGCTGGTGGGTGTGAGTCACCATGCCTGGCATTGTTGAATGTGGTTACTGGGGATCAAATTAGGGACCTTGCTGTGGGTAGGCTGGCGGCAGAACCACTGAGCTAAATCTCCTGACCTTATTTGTATCTTTTAAAAAATCATATGTGGCCCTCACTTTTTTCTTCTTCCTTCTAGAGAGGTTACTGCAAGTTGGAGACCAGAAAAGTGAGGAGTTTGTAGCTTATATAGAGATTTTTAGGAGGATTTTGGTTCCTTGTGAATAATTTTCAGTTTTGTATGTCCAGTGCTAGTATGTGCACCTGTTATTTACTTTAAGTGATTTCAACTCTCTATGTTTGCCAAAACATTGCTTCTAGTTAAACAGTATGCACAGAGTCAGTGTTGCCACACTCCTACATGGCAGTCCTTGCAGTTACTCGTCGCCCCTTTGTGCTCTCTGTGTGCAGTATGACTGTTTATTATGTGTGGTCACTCATCCGTGCGGTTGGTGAGGTGGGCGAGGGAGAATGGGGATGTGTTTGGCTGAGTAGTGTTAAGCACTAAAGGTAAGTTTAAAAGGGAGACGAGTGGTAGATGAGAAGAAAAGATTGATGTGGGGTCTGATTTTATTGGAGTACTTTGGAGAATTGAATTGAAGATTTAGTGTTAGAGTTTTCGGAGGATATTTTGTGGGGGCAAAGGCAAGATACGGGAGGAGGAATGTTTGTTTACTTTGTGACTGAGGAAAAGCAATGTGGTTATCGGCATTTGCTTATAAGACATACAATAGGGCCGGAGGGTTAGCTCAGTGGTTCCAGCGCCTGCCTCGCAAGCGCAAGGTCCTGAGTTCGATCCCCGGTAACCACATATAATGCTGGGCGTGGAGACTGACGCCCACCAACAATCAACACCGCATACCACAGTGCCGGACGGACGTGGTGGCTCACGCCTGTCATCCCAGCACTCGGGAGGCAGAGACAGGAGGATTGCTGAGTTCGCGGTGGCTTGCTTGGGCACCACGGTGAGCTCAGGGCCAGCCTGAACTACAAAGCGAGACCCTGTCTCAAAAAAAAAAAAAAAAAAAAAGACATACAATAAGTTAGGTATGACATGGAAGAGCCAAAGGCTTAGAATATGCAGGAATGAGGAATTACACGAGTAAAGACAGGAGTGACTGAGGGGACTAGAATGGTAAATTCAAGAACTTGGGAGGAGGAGTTTACATGTTTGGAAAAAGAATAAAGAAATATACTAAAATATCATCTGAGGAGATTAAGTTGAAGAAACTAGATAAAGAGCTGAGACAAAGAGAGAACCTAAGCATCTATTAAATCAGAGCCAATGAAAAAATAAATATACAAGAGTAAAATGCTAATAAACACATGAAACCATAGAGGAGCATAATGTAATCCAATATTACTAAATAACTCAAGAAACATACAAAAATTTAAACCAATAAGATGTCAGATGGGAACACAGATTAGATATTCCGGTGAGATACTGCATATGTGATTCCCCAGTAGCTTCTTTGCCAGGGACTCTGAGTACTTGCACCCCAATAATTCCTAACGAACCCACCACCTCAAGAGTGAAGTTAACCCAGACTCATGAGCTCTCACTACCAGGTTCCAGGGATTCTTGCAGAGTTTGATGAGTCCCAGTATCTGGGTTATGAACTCTTGTGGTCCCTGTCCCTTGGTGTGATTCCACAGGTAAGTTCACTGGCACTAAACCGTTGTCTACCGAGTCAAGATGATTCCCATACAGTCAAGTCAACTGTAGCCGTAAAAGGCCAATCTGTCACAGTGGCGTCTATCAGGGATAGTTGAAAATAACATATGAGACCCTGTGTGGGGTCCCTCTTTAACAGTAGGAACACAGTGCCACACATACCGTGAACTTGAATCCTGTGTAACTCAGGCCTAAACTGGCATCTAACCCCAGGAACCGAGCCTATGATCGCCAGCTCGGCCTCTCAGGGAAAATCCTGTAGTCTTTCTTCTCTCCAACTGCCAGTCTCCCTTGACTGTCCTTCCCTCAGCCTCTCTGGGGACTTGGCAGAGTGGTCAAACACCCAGCCTTTCCCTCCAGAGGTGTCCCTCCAGCTCCTGCTCTGTGTAATGTCCTCGGGCATTTGTGCCACAGTCGCTCGCCAACTATTGACTCTGGAGGGCTGCTAGGAAGCCATGTCTTTTATTCTTCCTGTGGCTCCAACTGCAGAAGATTCTCCTGGTCCTGAGGCTGTTCTCTGTGAGCAGAGAAGTTGTTAGTTTCACTTTGCCTGTAGGCTGACAGCTAGCCAGCAGCTGTTGGTGGTGCCTCAGTTTCTCCTTTGTGGCATGGCCCACCTCTTCTCTATCACTTAATCCTATTCCCTTCAACTCTATAAGTTCCCTGGTGGTTCCCATGTACTTTCCTCTCCCTCCGGTTCTTGTCTAAGCCATTGTTTTTGAGACTCTAGACACTTTGTTCTGGGACAGCTGAGTTGCTGTTGAAGTTTAATTCAACAAAAATTATACATATTTATGGTGTTCAACGGGAGTTTTGTAACCCCTGGTTACAAACCTGCTAAAATTGTGTCTTCTTGAAAGGAAGAAAAATACTTTAATTTTGAAATGAAGGATGTAGACAGTACATTTGACATGTGAGGGCAAAAAGGTGAGGATTTTTTTCTTTTTGCTTGTTGAGTTTATATTTTTTGGAGGGGTATCGTTCTGATTTATTCTTGATTTTCCACCTTAAGAGATACTATCTTTGATAGTAAACTATGCAAGGAATGACTTTTGCAATCTGTCTCAAAATCTTTTGAATTACTATCATTTTAAACCAGGATTCTGTAAATAAAATTAAGAGTCAAGGGAAAAAAAAGAGTCAAGGAATCTGGATTGTAGTTTTCATTTTGCCACTGCATGATTATCAACCTGTCTGGTTTTAGAACATTCCTTTATCTATAAATAAGTGTTGAAACAAATCATCCTGATGCCTTTATAGCTCTGTTAATCTGTAATTCCAGGAAATCAGAGTAACATGCTGGTAGCTATTTTGAGTTAGGGATTTTTTTTTTAACCAGTGCTGCAGACTGAACTCAGGGTCTTGGGCATTCTAAATACCTACTGTACCACTGAGCTATACCCTGAGCGGCTGAGTTAGTGATCTTAAACACAATTCAAAAATGTAAAAGCTAGGTCTAACTATAATCATTTAAGAAATTGTTGATGCTTAAATCATCCAAAACTTGAACCAAACCACAACAGTATACATTTTATTTCAAGAGTCCTTTTGTGTGTGACTGTTGAAAATATATTTTTCAAGATCTTCTGGAATTAGAATGTTTTTTATTTGTGTTTAAGATCTCTTATCTTCTCTAACATTAAGAAAAAGTTTCTCAAGGATATTGTGGACCTGTGCCTCTGTTGTGTTTAACTGGCTTTTAAATCTCTCCCTCATTTCTTATAGAAATGTGGGCTTCGACATCTTATCAGTTTTTCATGGCATTTGTCAACTTTATAACTTCCTGAGCTTTAAGACCTTGGAAAGATATTGAAAGTTCAGCACTAGGTTTTTTTTCAATGGAAGTGAAATGATGGTTATATTTATGGTTTAGTTATCAAATCATGTAGGTTTTTTTTTTAATTTGTTTGTTTTCAGTCAACTTTGAAAGGAAGACTAAAGGGACAAAGCTTTACCCTTAATGGGGAAAGTGATGTCACTGGTTTCATGCTTGGGCTTTTAACTTATGTTTTCTCAGAGCCAAATATAAATTAGCTACAGAGCTTCAAAGGCATAGCCCCTGCTGAAAGGTACCCATTTAGTTATATTAATATCATTACAATCATAATGGAATGGTGAAGAGACTAAATGATCTATAAAAGTCAAGCTAGTTCTTTGCTGGATTCTTTGTTGTTTTACTATTAATTTTTTATACTGTTGTTCATTAATATAGTAAGCATAATCCTTTTTATGTTAAATATTAGATGAGGAGAGAGTTACTCATGATGATTGGTGCTCTCCTTCATTGTAAAACATACTTTTATAGAATCAGAAACTGCCTGAAAATACAAATCTATTCAACTACACTGAGCTCTTGCATCTTGTTTTAATTCAATATGAAATAAAATGTTCTTTATATACTACTAATTTTTTTTTTTTGAGACAGGGTCTCGCTTTGTAGTTCAGGCTGGCCCTGAGCTCACTATGTAGCCCAGGCAAGCCGCCGTGAACTCAGCAATCCTCCTGTCTCTGCCTCCCGAGTGCTGGGATTACAGGCGTGAGCCACCACGCCTGGCACTGTGGTATGTGGTATTGATTGCTGGTGGGCGTGAGTCTCCACGCCCAGCATTATATGTGGTTACCGGGATCAAACTCAGGACCTTGCGCTTGCGTGCAGGTGCCAGAACCACTGAGCTAAATCTCCGGCCCAGTATACTACTAATTTTTTAATAAGAAGGAAGTCATTTTGACTGGTATTACTTATTTTCCATTCCTAAAAAAATCATTTTCATCTTTCTTTTTGCCTTCATCTGAATCTTAAATATAAAGACAATTTTAGTGCACTTACCTCAATAAATAAAAATAACATGAGTACAAACATTACTTAATCATAAGAATTCTTACTGAGCTTAAAGCCCCACATACAGAAACACCTTTCAGTGCCTTGAAAGGTTGGAAATGGTGATCACAGAGCTAACAACCATATCATCTCTGACTACCTGTGCTACTTGACCCCAAATATTGACTAGTATAACATACTGCAGTGTCGGTAAAGGTGAGTCAATGTCTTCAGATTTCAGTTGACCCTGAGGAATGCAGTAACCCTCACGCCCAAGGTGATATACAGTAAACCTTGTGTCTACTTGTGAACCACAATCTTGGGGCCTCTGGATAGACATGGGAAGTATGTAGGGTGGGGTATTTTATTGATTCCTCTACACCACCAGGCTCACAACATTCAACTGAGCTAAGTCAGGATCTGAATGTCATTATTTGGGTGGCTTAATTGCCAAGGAGTGTGAGTGGGGTGGAATGCAGTAATAGAAATGTTCTGAAAATGTTCAGATTTGATGGTATGAGGGAAATGTGCATTTTGCATAACTATTTTTAATAGAACAACTGTTATTCTAGAGATTCTTAGCCTTCTAAAAATAAGTAGTGTTACTGACTTGATTTGTTATCAGCTATTTCTCCAAGTCCAATGCATAATAACGTTAAGAAAATCCTCATATTGAACAACAGTGAAAATCTTAACATTTACTTTAGGCTTTCAGCTAATATACCTATAAGATTTCTCTTAGCTCAGCAGCTATTTACAGAGACAGTGAGTTCCACTCTTACAGTACTTAGCATCTGCCCTAAGTGAAGATATTTTTCATTCACACGTGGAACGTTCTATAACACACTTAAGTAATCATACCTAACATGCCCTGAGGAAATGTTGACAATAACAGGTCTGATGTTTGAGAGGGAAATTGTTTGAACTCATCAAAATAAAAGCAAATTAAAGAGCAAAGAGGCATTTATTCTTGTGTAAGTGTTCTGTTAGCTTGCCTGTGTTGGACTCCAGGGCAAGAGTGAGCCACTTCTTCTGAGCCAACTTGCACCAGCTGCTGCAGCTAAGTGTCAGTGATGTGGGGCCCATGACCCTTTTCCATTTTCAGAACAAGAATAGAACTAATTGTGGCATCAGGATGCAATGCATTCCAAAATATATTTACTCTGAAGCAGTAATCTCTTCCACATCCTGCAAAGCAACCAAGGACATAACTTTTGTTACTTAAAATATTTTTGACATTGGATTTGAAATTCTAAACCTCAAATATGCTAAAAATATAATTCAAATAATTCAGTTTATATATAATTTGCATATTTCAATAATGAACCCCAAGAGACCGTTTACTTTCTTTTTTTTTT
>PVIC010032607.1:0-20586 GCA_004025085.1 Thryonomys swinderianus | reverse complement strand
TCGCAAGCGTAAGGACCTGAGTTCGATCCCCGGTTACCACATATAATGCTGGGCGTGGTGGCTCACGCCTGTAATCCCAGCACTCGGGAGGCAGAGACAGGAGGATTGCTGAGTTCGCGGCAGCTTGCCTGGGCACCATAGTGAGCTCAGGGCCAGCCTGAACTACAAAGCAAGACCCTGTCTCCAAAAAAAGCAAAAAAAAAAAAAAAAAAAAAAAAAAAAATGCATGTTTGGGGCTAGAGGTGTCATTCTGTGGCAGTCTACTTGCCTGTCATATAGGAGACCCTCCAATCCCCAGCCCCACAGACACACAGAGAGAGGAAACGGACTTGTCCAGAGTTGTGGCTCAATTGCAGTTCCTCTGCTTCTCAAGCTCATTCAAATGGTCCCCAGGATATCCCTGGCTAGTCTTGTGGTGAATGACAGGCCAGACTTACCTGATATAGCTGGAGAGCATGCGAACCTTGGAAGTCCTTGTCTTTATTAACTGTAAAAATTAAAGAAAGAATCACTGAATCGCTTCTCGGCCTTTTGGCTAAGACCAAGTGAAGAAAGAATCACTGTTGTAGGTAGGATTGGAGCCCCTCTCTCAGTGACCCCGCTCACTCTGGCCGTTTAAGAAGACAGTACTCTTCCTGGGTCACCAGGGTGGCTCAGGAACTCCCAAATCAGCCTTGTATGTCTTAGGTGAGCAAGAACTTCGATCATTTCCTTTTCACTCATTTTTAATTAGAACCTGGGGAAAAGCCTTTGTCCCACTCATTCCCCTGTCAAGACTCCTCTGCCCCATCCTCACTCACCAACAAGATCTCAGTGGCTTCTTCTATTTCTCCCTTCCAAAAATACCTGAAGAACAGAACAAAACCAAATTATAATGCTGACAAGAGGAGCCCAGTGAAAAGTCAAACTTGGTCCAAGTAGTTGATTTATGGAAGACAAGCTTTAAAATTGTCCCAAGCCTATACACTGAAGTCTAGAGTTGTCTAACACCATACAGGTCATCTGACCAACCCTCCCCTTTTGAGACAAGGTCTTGTTTTGTAGTTCAGGCTGGCTTTAGGCTCACTATGTAGCCCAGGCAAGCCTTGAATTCAGCAATCCTCCTGGCTCTGCCTCCTGAGTGCTGGCATTACAGGCATGAGGCACCATGCCCAGCACTGTGGTATGTGGTACTGATTGCCTGTGGGTGTGAGTCACCACACCTGGTATTGTTGTATATGTCACCGGGCATTGAACCAGGGACCTTGCCCAGCAGGCGCCGGAACCACTGAGCTATACCTCCAGCCCCTATCTTAAGCTTTTTTTACATAGGATTTTTTTTTTTTCTCTTTTGCTCTTCCCTTCCCTCCCTTCCTTCTTTTTTTTTTTTTTTTTCCTTTCTTTTTTCCTTCAGTGCTGAGGGTTGAAGCCGGGGCCTTGCACATGATACCAACGTCTGCTACCTAGTTGTTTTTCCAACTCACTACTTGAAGAGCCACCACAGCCCTGCGAGACTCTCAGGTCTTCACTTTTCAAGTTGGGTTTCTCTTTCTGTGTTCATCCCACACATGGCTTCTGAGCCCCTCCATACCTTCTGTACTGGCACTACTTTGATCAGTGACTCTCAAAGTCAATTGAGAGTCTTTGAGAGTCAGTTGACTCTCAAAGCTAAGTGCCCATGAATGGATGAATTAACAAACCAGAAGGCTTCAGAGAAGTAAGCCTCACATGGAAAGTTTCAGAAGTCAAAAATAAAGTCATTACCTTTTAGAAAGGAATACAAGAATAACATCATGGGAAAAAGAGATTTACCCTCAATCTATAGAGGCCAGTGGGGGCGACTTTATGGTGTCTGTGCTGCAGCACACGCTGTTTGTGTCGCTGCAAGCTCTGGAAGGTTCGCCATCGTGACCTGGGCTATGGGCCCTGCAGTGTCACAGAGCTGTTGTAAAAGAATCGCTTATGAACAAGGATGTAACCTTACAGAGAATGCTAGGCTGTTACTCTACTTCAGTTATCAAACTGGTGCCTTCCACCGACCACATCCGTGGATCCTATACAAGTTTGTAAAGATTCAGAGACCTGGGCTGGGAACATAGCTCAGTGGTAGAGCACCTGGCTAACACTCGTGGCCTTAGATTTGATCCGTGACAAAAATAAAGATTCAGAGAGTTGGGCCCCATCCTGAGACTGAGTAAATCGAGGGTGGAGCTCAGGAATGGGAACTGCAGCCTAATTTGGAAGCCACTGCTACAGATAAGTGAGCAGTTAAAGGAATGACACACATTTTTCTTTCTTTCTCTATATACAGTATATTTTTGCTTTTCTTGAGTGAGATAGACTGACCGATGGGTCACTTCTAAATATAAATCAACCGTGAGCTACCATTTCAAGGCCTCTAAATTGTTCTCTGACAACTCCCCTGTTAGTTCAGTGCTCTTCCCACCAGCCAGGGCCTAACCCTAAAACTCCCAACTCCCTTCTCTCAGCCTACTGTGGCCAAACTCACAGTGAAGAAGCCTTGGGCAGGATGTTCACAGAGGCGGCCAGCTTCTTCTCCAGTACTGCCCTAGGAAAAAGGCAAGGAAGGCAGTCATTAGGAGAAGTCCCAAGGTCCTAGGACTGGGCTGGTGTGAATCAACCCTGGAAATTGGAGTCTAAATAGACAACTGCATAGGGCTCTACGGTGCTATGATTTGGGTATGTCCCCCAGAATTCATTGCAATAGGCAGGAGTTGTTCCTCTCTGGTATCTGCAGGTGGGGCCTTGAGAAGGCATCAGAGGAGAGCTGCTGTGGAGTCCTCGCTAAGCAATGCGTGTGCCTGCCACTGAGACCCACGACTGTGGGGCTACTCTCATGTGCCACCAACCAGAGAGAGCTGGTCCGAAGCTGCTCCTCAGCCAGCAATGCTCGGGAGCCTGGGGCCCACGGCATCCAGGTAGAACGACATGGAGTCAAGGAAGATTATTCCGGCAGCTTGGGGCCCACTACTCTTCATCCTACTGGATTTGAGGCTTGTACGAGCCACCATGACACCTACTTCCTGCTTTTTTTTCTTTTCTGGAATGGAATGTCTGTCCTCTGCCTGTTTCGCTACTGTACCTTAGAAGCAGGTGACTTATCTGCTTTCACAGGCTCCTGGCTGGAGCAATTTTACTTCAGGGATGTCTTGAGTCCCAAATCTGACTCTGAAGAGGTAGTGGACTTTGTACTTCTGAGTTGGTGCTGGAATTGGTTAAAATTCTAGGCCTATTGGGATGGAAAGGTTGTGCTTTGCATGCGAGAAGGTAGAGCACATTGGTGGCCATGGGCACAAAGCTATGGTTTGAGTATGCCGCAGAATTCCCAGAAATCATGTGCTAGAAACCTAATCCTCTAGACCATGAAGGTGACCTAAAATGGCTTTAGTGGCTCCGTGTGTGAGTGTGTGTGTGTATCACTGAGAATTGAACCCGAGATCTTTGCAATGAGCTACATCCTACAAAGACAAAGTCTTGCTTAGACTGGACTTGAATTTGCAATCCTCTCACATTAGCTTCCCAGAATGCTAGGTTGCAGGTATATGCCACCATAGCTGGCTGCATTGGTGACTTGAGAAGAAAAGGAAGAGACCAAGCAAGCATGCTTGCTCTATTGCTACGTGATGTCCTCTGCTATGTAAGGATGCAGGAAGAAGATCCTCACCAGATGCCAGCACAGTGCCCTTAGAGTTCTTGCATGTTATGCTTTAAGTCTGAATGTCCCCCCAAAGCCTTATGCAGTCACGAGGGGGTTTGCAGAGGTGGCTGGATCGAGAGTATGTGGTCCCAGGATCACGGGTATGGGATTACTATATCAGTCCACAGATTGGTTTGGCATAGTCCTGGCTAGGATCGAGTGCGATACCCATCCTACACCCAAGGGGGCAGCCTGCATAAAGTACAAGCGACAGAAAGAGGGCTAATGTGCTCTCGCCTGCCTGCTTGCTGTGGATATTTCTCCTCCGCGATGCCTTTCTTCTGCAGTGCCAACATGCCCTTGAGCCAGCTGACAGGGGCTGAAACCTCTACAGACTGTGAGCCAAACAAACCTCTTCTCTTTTAACTCTGGGTGTCGGATTATTTTGTCTCAACAATGAGGAAAATAACCAAGACACAGCCCCCAGATCTGTAAATAAACCTTTTTTATTTGTAAATGATCTTATTTGTGGATTGGCTATAACAACCCAAAACATACTGAGACATCACCTCATTACCTGCCTTCCTCAAGCTAGCACATTCTATAACCACCACACACAGAAGCTCTGAATACAAGAGCTAGTGCTAAGTCCCTCTCAGGGTGTGAAGCAGGAAAACAGCTATGACTAGGCAGCTCTAAGGACAGACTCACTGTGCTTGGGATACACGAATTAATTAACATCGGACTAAAGAAACCTGGATTCCATTCTGAGCCCTGCAGTAGAATGGCTGTGTGACCATAGGCAAACTTCTTCTCTCCTTTTGAAATAAGTATTTCAAGTGTATCTTCTGAGAGGCATTCCCCCTCTTACCCTCTCCTGCAGTGCTAGGAAAACAGGTTTGGTCAGTGGTTTCCAAACTTTCTTAGCACCAAGAATTTCTCTATCCCACCTCTACCTTTAACTCTCAGATGTGCCTGGCTGACACTCAGGGGTCCAAATCTGTACACATCCACATGACCACAGACGGCTGACAGAACTCTGCAATTGCTGATTTTGACAAACACAGGATCTTTTCACCTTTCATTTTCCTAAAAGTCTCTAACTCAGCCTAAAGGGCAGAATTATTTCTTCAACTGACTTCTAAGAAAAGTTTTTTTATATACCATAGGTTAAAATCCCTGGCCAGATAATCTTCAAAGCACCAACCAGCTTTCAGTTTCATAATGTTTCCTGTGCACGTAGGTGCCAGTAAGATGGGTAAACACAGTAAGATATATTTGAACAGGTGTCACTGAAACAGGAGCACCACTGTTTGAGTCACTTTCCTCCTCACTGGGACCAAGTACTTGAAACCCACAAACCTGGCTCCCAGTCTGAGGAGTTTCAGTTCACAGCCGGCTGGCTCAAACTAGAAACGGCACAATGGAAGGGGCTACTGTGGAGGAAAGCCACTCACGTCATGATGCCAGGAAGCGCAGAGAGAAGAAAAGAGCCAGGGAGGGAGATGTACCCTGCCAGGTCATGCCCCAGCACGGTGCCTTAAGCTGGTCCTACCTCCTAACACCAAGTCAGTGGTAGCATCTCCATAACCCAAACTCCTCCGAACATATGATTCCAGGTCTAAATCCTAACATCAAGTCATCACGCAAGAAGGAAGTGTAGCCTACCACCCGCTGCAAGCCTTCAGGGTCAGGCAATGCTGGCAAGTCTCTCTCAGAGCTCAGAAAGCCAGAAGAGCCTTGTCTCTGTTTTCTGAAGTGCTTAGGCCCAGCCGAACAAACCTTATCTGAGGTCTGGTCACTGATCCCTCCTTCCCTCAGCTGTTGCCAAGAGAACTGACCTCCTTTCTCGTCCCTTAAGTCCCAGGCTAAGAGTATTCTATTTAAGGATCCATATTAATGTGACGTTATCGCCATCCCTGTTCCCTTGGAAAATTCCCAACTGTAAGAAGAGACATGTGGCACAAACGATTTTAGGCAACTGCTGTGAGTCTTGCTGAATCACCCACTAAAAATTATATTGTGTTGGTTACCAAGGTGGCATGCGAACACAGGGAGCACATTACACATCCAAACCCCATCACCCCACAAGGCCTCCCAATCTCCCTGGAATGTAAACTCCTCAGTGACGGAACACACTAACTTGTCTTCACGAAAAAGATTATGGAACTAAGGGGAACTATTTCACAAAAAGCCCCGGTGGTCTTACACAGGAAAGACAAGGGCAGGCCGACTGAGCTTGGCTTTACAGCAGGCACATGTCTACTCAAGACCAGCAGGGAATAACCCTCAGAGAGGGCTCGGCTCCAGGAAGTAGAAGAGAGAAGGGCTGAGCTGCTGAGGCCCCGAAACTGCAGTGGTCACAGCTCAGTGGGTCTCTCAGACCAGACTCGTGGTCTGGCCTCCATGGCAGTTAAAAAAGTCTTGACTTTGTCACCCATATGTGACATCAGGCTATCGCAAAAATACAGAGTATCTAGCTTCTTGCAAAATGATGAATCTACAGCAACCAGCCTGCAGCCTCACTAGGCCACATTTAGCTAAGCTAGTGCTGAGCAGCAACTACTCCTCTAGCAGGTAACATGCTCCTCAGGTTAGCACAGTTCCGGCTGCTCCGTTCTCCTCACACTCAGAAGTCCGAGGCTTGGTGTCTGCCCTCATCTTTCTCCTGATCCACCCCAGCCCTCTTTACTCTGTAAGCTATGGCATCTGTCACTACGACCCTGGACTAATCTTAGTCTATCATCATCAACTTCAAGAATGCTAAGTTGTAAAACAAAAAGAACAGAAGAAAAAGCCAAATCCATTATCTTCTAGGTCCACTAACCTTCTTCATATCTACATCTATACAGCCAGGCATGGCAGCACACACTGGTAGAAACCAGCATTCAAGAGGCCGAGGCAGGAGGATCATTGTGAGTTCAAGGCCAGACTCCAAGAAAGTTACATCTCTACAGAGAAGTGCAATTCAGATACAACCAACATTTACTAGGCACATATTACATTCCATTTACTGAAGTACATATTGTCTTAAGAAAGAAGGAAGGGGAAGTAGAAGGGGAGAAGAGGGAAGACAAAGCAAAGCACCTTGCCCAAAGATGCCTCAAGGTCCATATATCTAAGTGACCCAAAATTGCGCTAATCCCAAATCCAGTGCTCTTTCTAGCGTGACCATGCCTGGTTTGAAACGGCCTCTTCTAGCAAAGAGCACATGCAGGATGAGCCAGAGAATGTCTCCAGGAAGAGAGCTGGGCCAGCAGTTAGGAGACTTAATGTCAACCTGCAGGGTTCTACTGATCCCTTAACTAACACCTTGAGTGTATTTCACATCCCTCCTTTTATGCTCCATGCACCTGTCAGGCCTGGCAGCAGGGTCCATTGGGGATCATTCAGCTGGGTTCTTCCTATCCCCCCCAAACAGACAGCCTGGAGTCCACTGTTGCACAAACAGAAGCAAGGAGTCCTCAAATGGCCTTACTGGAGCATTCTGGTAGCTCCCAGGACACCTGGGGCAACACTTCTGCCCCGCACTGTACCTGGCAATGTCTCTAGCAACGTGATCGTTGGGACAGTTGACAAAGACGATGGAGTGAGCACCAGAGGCATAGGTGCGGGTGACGGCTGAGTGGAGCTGTAGGCTAAGGGTTTGGAGCATGGAATATGTCAGAAAAGCAGCTGGTAGGACCTGCGTGGCAGAAAAGAAAAGCACAGATCAACAATGCCCAGCTCAAGAAATCTAAGGCTGAGATAATCTTTTCATCCCCTCACCTCATCCACGAAATGATCCCTGACATCAGCACAGAGCTTTAGTGCTTAAGCAAAGTTTTCATGCCTAGGTATTTTCCTTTACATTTTTTTTTAAGTGAGGAAAAAAATGGAGGCTCACAAATTTTTTTTCTAAAAATGCTTAAAAATCATATAGCCTTAATTGGTAAAGCCAGGATTTGGGCTCAAGTCTGGATGACTTCATATCCATTTTTATTGTACAAAAATCTCAATTGTAGGCAGTATTAACTGGCATCCACTAAATTGCTATCATCCTGTGGAGACTATCATGAACAATAAGCTCTTACATCTACTGATGTTTGGGCAAGTAATTTCATGTGTATTCATTGTATTTGTACCAGCTATTATGTAGAGCTCAGTGTAAAACACAGCTATGCAAACAGACCAACCCTAAAACAATGGAAACTATGCCAAAGTGACAGAGAGTGAGGACAAGCACAGATAGGCTCTATAAGAGAGCAGAAAAAAAGCTTTGAAGAGAAGGTATAATGTATGCCAGGAACAAAGAGATCTCAGTCAAGTTGGATCTGAAATAATAGGAATTTAACTAGGGATGGTGGTGCACAGCTGTGACCCAAAAACTCAGGAGACTTAGGCAGGAAGGTCACAAGTTTGAGGCCAGCCTGGCTACAGTTTCTAAAAAACAAAACAAAAGCGGAATTATAAGAGGAGAGGGGGCCACTGTAAGCAAATGAGTATATGTGCAAATTCAGTAGGTATAAAGGACAGATGAAATATTCAGTGTGCATGGGCCTTAAGGTGTGGATTGAGTATGAAGAGACTAAGGGGAGGTGGGGCTGACTAGCATTGGACAGAAATGGATCAAACCAAAGAAGCTGAGGTTGATACTCAGGTGACGGGATACTCTTAGAAGTGTATAAGTAGGACAGCAATAAGACGGTTAAGCCAAGCAGTTACAAAAAGGGCCAGGAATGAGGAGAGACCAGAAGGAAGCTTATCCAGCCATTTCAATGACCCAAGAAAAAGATATTAAGATCTTAATACGAGGTAGTGGTAGCTATATGAGAGGAAAGGGCATTTTGAGATAAAATTCATTTCTTTAATGAAAAATACTTAAAATAAGAGGAAAATTTAAAAGACTAGAACCTTCTTCCTTCCAGGTTCTCTACTTGGGAGAAATAATGGAGACATTAACAGAGAGAGAGCCAACTTGAAATGAGCCAAGCCGTGACCCACCCACTATGAACAAGAGTTGCTTCTTCTGCCACCCAGCCCAGAGCTCACACTTCACTCAAATGAGCCTCTGTCCTCCACCTCATTCCACACTACTGCCTGGGTCCTGGCTCCCACTTTTTGGCAGGTCCTGAGTAGCATATTTATTGCTTCAGTTTGATTACAGGCCTGTGTGGGTTGGGTTTCTATTCCCTCCTACTACCTCCAGCATGGCTTCCAGTTCAACCATCTATACCAGTGCTCCCTAAGGCAACAGTAACCGTGCAAGGACAAAGAACCAGGCTTTTCAAGGAAATTTACTGGTTTTTCTTTAATGACAACTCAATTCGACTACAGGGAAGAAAACAAACACTAGGAAGGAGGATTTAAATCCTGGTGCTGACTGCCTGTGGCCTCTTGACACGTTACTTCTTCTTTCTTGTACAAATCCCATCTAGAAATTGGATATTATGATACTTGTGCTGCTCAGCTCAGAGTTGCCAGGGGTTCAAACAAAATAGGAAAAGCAATTTGTAAACACTTAAATCAGTAAATGAGGGAGTTGTGCTGTGTCTCCAAAAGTTCTTGGCAACATAGCAGGTTTTTTTTTTTGAGAGAGAGAATCTCGCTTTGTAGTTCAAGCTGGCCCTGAGCTCACTCTGTAGCCCAGGCAAGCCTCGAACTCAGCCATCCTCCTGTCTCTGCCTCCTGAGTGCTGGGATGACAGGCGTGAGCCACCATGCCTGGCTATAAGACAACTCTTAATGCAACAGAGATAACCAAAGCAGAACACAGAAACATACTGACAGAACCAAGTTTTGTCTCCAGCAGTCCTGCTTTTCATTCTGGGCCCAATGTACTCCGACAGTCATGGTTAAAAACTGATATACTTGGACCCTTCTAGCTTCACTTAATCCAGTGTTTCTCAATTTGGGGTGACTTTTCCCCTTACGAGACATTTAGGAATGTTAGGAGACTATATGACTATCATTCATTTCTGTATTTCTCTCCCATGAGCACCTCATGCAGGGCGTATATACTTGAGAAATAGTTGTGGGTCAGAAAGTATCATAAGCCTAAAAGGTTAATTTAGACCCAACAGTGGAATATAATATTTTAGAAAGTCAGATCACATGAAGACAAAAATTGATGTAAAATATCTCATATTCTCTAACAGAAACATTTGCTGTAATGAGAAAAAATTTACCTCTAATTTTGAAAATTAGGGATGTTATAGGGGATCATATTTATTATAAGGGATCATCTTCATTTCCTTTACACCTTTTCTTATTTATGTCTTTTACTATATACTTTCTCTAATTACATATTCTTATATAGTTTCTGTATCCTTCAGTTATTTCCTTTTTTGTGGGGGTTACTGTGCGTTAAACTCAGGGCCTTTGCATT
Source organism: Thryonomys swinderianus (assembly GCA_004025085.1). NCBI lineage: Eukaryota > Metazoa > Chordata > Mammalia > Rodentia > Thryonomyidae > Thryonomys > Thryonomys swinderianus. The sequence goes on along the minus strand of PVIC010032607.1, from coordinate 10,583 downwards.
GAGCTATATCCCAACTCATTTTTATTTTGAGACAGGGTCTTGCTAAATCACTAAATTGCCCAAGCTGGGCTTGAGCATGCAGTCCTTCTGTTTCAGCCTCCTAGTGTTGGAATTATGGCATGTGTTACCACACCCAGGTACTTTCAGTTATTTCTTATTTTATCTAGCCTAGATATTTTTGGTTCTAGATATGTACCTAACTTTTAAGAGGTTACAGTTGACTTTGTGATCTGTGACGAGGCAGAGGGGCCTCACAAATTACCTAATCCAGTGGCACAAAAATAGTGATCTCTCTAGTTTTAAGGAAATTTGTAAATGCCCTAAAAGCAAATGTAACATTTTTCCTGGGTTACAAATTCAGAACTTTCAAAAGAGAGGGAGAGAAAATGACTGATTCATAGTCCCCAAAAGTTAGGAGTCACTGATTTGTACCATTTGTCACAGATAAGGAAATAATAATGGCCAGAGGAGCGATCACTCCAAAAGTGAGTGGCAGAGCTGGGCTAGACCCCTGGACAACTCTCTCTCCTGACTCCACCACCACTGGGGTTACTGTAATTTCACTTTGAAGATTAATACTTTAAGGGCGGGAGATTTAGCTCAGTAGTTCCAGGGCCTGCCTAGCAAGCGCAAGGTCCCTGGTTGGATCCCGTAACCACATACAACAATACTGGGCATGGTAACACACATCCATCAGCAATCAGTACCACATACCACAGTGCCAGGAGTGGTGGCTCACACCTATAATCCCAGCACTTGGGAGGCAGAGGCAAGAGGACTGCCGAGTTCCAGAGTGGGCTACATAGTGAGCTCAGGGCCAGCCTGAACTACAAAGCGAGACCCTGTCTCAAAAAACTAAAAAAAAAAAAAAAAAAAAAATTAACATTTTAAGATACTTTACAGAGGAGAAAACTTGTGTCCCACAAAATTACCATGAAATGAGGTGGTAACTGGAACAGGAATCTAACAGGAATCACTTCAGTGCGATTTCTGCAGTAAACCCTCCTTCCCCTCTTCCACTCTAGCAGTGTCGGCCCAGCCACCTGTTCCCACAAGTTATTCTGATAACCTGGAGACCCATCCCACAATCGCCACACGGAGTAGTACTTCCAAGCCTTTTACATTTACCTCCTACCTGCCTGTCCTCTGCTCAGAATCCCAAGAGCTGGTAAAGAGAAATAAAAGTCTTCTTCCCTTTCTTCCTTCTCCCTCAGTCGTCAGGTTTAAGGGTGAGGGGGTTCGCAGCATTGTTGAGTGGGGAACTCACCAAGAGGCACATGAGGACAGAGAGCCGAGGGTAGCCTGGCAGAGGGCACCGTGATCCCTGCGAGTCCATGGCGCTGCAGGTAATTTAGCACAAGGCAGTGGCAGTGAATTACACAGCCTCAGGCAGGGTGCCGGCTGGTGGGCGGGTCCATGAGACCTTAACTGCCCTCTTCCTCCAAGCCTTCAACAGCAAACTCCCCAGCTCCACCCCTCTCCAGCCAGGCTGGCCAGACACAGCAAGGACCTGAGGAAAAAGAAATCTATTTTCACTGTGCACACCTCTCCTTTGAAACTTAGAAACTAAACTAAGCACTGTACTGACTCACAACTCTTGCAAAAATATGCTATTTTGTCTTCCTCTCTACATACTAAAAAAAGAGAAAGAAATCCCCAGAGATGAGATAAAAAGACAAACCTTTCTTAAAATACAAAACATCCAGAAACCACAACACACAAACACAGATACACCCATCTTTTCTCTAAAGAGGCCCAAGCCAGCCACAAAACCATGTGAAGTACATGTATAGCGTCCTCTCTGCCTTATATACTACTCCTTCCTCCTAAGAGCTCCCTTCTATTTCTCCTTCGATCAGAACACCCTTGCTTCCTAATTTTCTGAATTCATTCCTCTTTCCAGATCAGGTGCACTGGGTAACTTTCCTACGATAACTCAGTCCTCTTCTAAGCCACACTCCACACACTTAGGTTGAGGCATTTAATACATATTACACAGAGCCACAAACAAATAAGACCACAAGCTAATGGCTGGCTGGCTGTTGTACTCTGTGAATGCAGTGTCTACTTTTGCCTCAGCCCCCACATTTTTAATTCAGCTTTCTAAAGTGAAATATCCTAATTTCAAAATGATGGCAACTCTGCCAGGTACAGTGATATATACCTGTAATCCCAGCACTTCAGAGGCTGACACAGGAAGATCAAAAGTTTAAAGTTGGCCTGTGAAATTTAGCAAGACTTCATCTTGGGCCGGAGGGTTAGCTCAGTGGTTCCGGCGCCTGCCTCGCAAGCGCAAGGTCCTGAGTTCGATCCCCGGTAACCACATAGAATGCTGGGTGTGGAGACACGCCCACCAACAATCAACACCGCATACCACAGTGCCGGACGTGGTGGCTCACGCCTGTCATCCCAGCACTCGGGAGGCAGAGACAGGAGGATTGCTGAGTTCGCGGCGGCTTGCCTGGGCACCATAGTGAGCTCAGGGCCAGCCTGAACTACAAAGCGAGACGCTGTCTCAAAAAGCAAAAAAAAAAAAAGACTTCATCTCAAAAAAGTAAAAACAACAAAAAGTCATGACAACTCTGGATATATGAAAGAGATTTAGTGGACAGGGATACAGGTAAATTGGATTACAGGAATTATTTTATTTTGATTGCTCTGTGGCAGTTATCCAAATGTTTAAATAAAGTTCAGTGAACTGTATATACCTGAACAGATGAATTTTATGCAAATAATGTCTTAAAGAAAAAAAGAAACCAAGAGTTTCAAATTGGGTGGATAAAACAAGCTGGGTAGTTTTTTTTTGTTTTTTGTTTTTTTTTGAGACAGGGTCTCGCTTTGTAGTTCAGGCTGGCTCTGAGCTCACTATGTAGCCCAGGTAAGCTTCGATCTCAGCAATCCTCCTGGCTCTGCCTCTTGAGTGCTGGGATGACAGCTGTGAGCCACCATGCCCAGCACTGTGGTATGTGGTGGTATTGATTGTTGCTGGGCGTGAGTCTCCACACCCAGCATTGTATGTGGTTACTGGGGACTGAACTCAGGACATTGCGCTTGCAAGGCAGGCGCTGGAACTACTGAGCTAACCCTCCGGCCCTAAGCTGGGTAGATTTTAACCAAATCTGCTGCCCAAACTATCAGATCATAGTCTCCCTCCTTTACTGTAATTATCTGTTCACCTGTCTGTTTCATGCATTTACACTATAAATTCTTTTTTTTTTCTTTTTTTGATACAAGGTCTCTCTTTGTAGTTCAGGCTGGCCCTGAGCTCACTATATAGTCCAGGCAAGCCTCGAACTCAGCAATCCTCCTGTCTAGTTCTGGGATTACAGACATGAGTCACCACGCCGGGCACTATGGTATGTGGTATTGATTGCTGGTGGGCGTGAGTCACCATGCCCAGCATTGTATGTGGTTACCAGGATCAAACTCAGGACCCTGCACTTGTGAGGCAGATGCCAGAACCACTGAGCTAAATCTCTGGCCTATACTATAAATTCTTGAAGACACTGCACTTCAGGACAGTATCTAACAAAGCAGTTAATCAACTGAAGTCCAATCCTGTTGTTTACACTGTTAGGTGTGCAAACTCAGGCACACTTAATCTCTGAGTGCTAGAAGGTTTTTGGTAAAGGAAGGGTTAATACTTTCTTCATAGGTATACACTCAGGATTAACAGAGATTAATGTTGAATCTTATAACATGTAAGACATCACCATTTCAAGAGTAAGTAGTATCAACTACCAGTATCTATTTATGCAATTTTCCACATAAAATAATATAAATTTCCATATGACACAAATTTTTCCAAATAAAAAATGTTAGAGAAAATGAAGCTTAATGGTCCTAAGACAACCATTATTTTAAACCCACCAAAATAAACCAGAATCATATTTCATACCTGTTAAACTAATAAGTACCATGTAATGATTATTTACCTCACATCGTCAGCACAGGACCCTGAGCAGTTTAATCTTCATGTTTGCTGGAAGAATGAATATAAAGATGTGTGGTGGTTGATTATAAGAGTGATGGAAGCGATGTTGATATTAAAAGATGCCAAAAGATGAACTGTTATTTAGAAGATGCAACCTCTGGATCTTCTTCATCTTTCAGCCTAGACACCTCTACTCTCTATAGGTTCCCTTCTAGGGCTATACTCCAGAAGTCCAATTCTGCATTTATGGCTTTGGAAGTTTCTTCAAATACATCAGAAGAGTTTTAGTGCTGCTGCCTGAGCATCCAGGTTCTTCTCAAGCCATTTATTCTCCACCTTTTTTCCTCCTCTCCACCTTTTTATGGGATTCTGATTCAGCCTCAGACTCTGGGCAAGATTTCCCTCCAGACTAAGATACCTCCGTAGCCATCTCCCTCTCCCACTTCATTTTCCTTCTTGTATTGAGCAGGTTCTTTTACACCTCTTTAGAACAATTTACTGAAATTTCACTGAAATAAAATTATTGAAGTCTTTTTGAAAAGACAAACATCAATCCAGGAAAAGGATCCATAACAATTACAACATCAGCGAGGTCTGAAGTGTAAGACATATTCAATTTCCTCACGTTTCCTTCACCTTTGGCTGTGAGGGTTGGTCCTCTTCCTCATCTGTGGATATACTCTCTCCTTCATGATGATTCAAACTCAACGGGTTCATTAATTTTATTTTCCTTGATATCAATGAATTTATAATCCTTCCATTTTGCAGACTTGGATTTCTTTTCCAACTTCAGCTCTAGGGAAACATGCAAATCATTCCTAGCACTCTGCCAGTTTCCACCAGGCTTTAACAATGACTGGTTTTCTGCCACCCATTTTCTCTTTTATTACTACAGCTCAAGCACCAGCAACATTACAATATGCTCAGCTTTCTTTTAAAGTAAGGTGTTAACAAAATGGTTAAATGATGCTTGATGTAATATCTTGTGAGCCCTTTAACGCTATCCAGCATCCAAGAAAGAGAGAAAGCTAGTGTCTTCCCAAGAAAGAAACACAATAACAACATGAAAATGAGTACAGAATAGGGAGTCTACTGGTGATGGCAAACATCTTAGAGCTTTCAGAGATAACTGGCCAGGTGATAGAGACTTTGATCCACAATTAGCAACGCTCTGAAACCATGATTTTGAGTTTTTTCTGCTAAATTCACTTTGAGTTTCATGGACAAACAATGAAGAAAACAATCCAAGCCGGCAAGGTGCTGCATGCCTGTAATCCCAGTTACTCAGGAGACAGGGCTTACTAGCCACAAGTACTAGGAAGCTGGCTAGTTGGAGACAGATTGAGCAAAGGGTCTAACTCAAAAATGTAATAGGTGGGGCCGGAGGGTTAGCTCAATGGTTCCAGCGCCTGCCTTGCAAACACAAGGTCCTGAGTTTGATCCCCGGTAACCACATACAATGCTGGGCGTGGAGACTCACGCCCACCAGCAACCAATACCACATACCACAGTGCCGGGCATGGTGGCTCATGCCTGTCATCCCAGCACTTGGGAGGCAGAGGCAGGAGGATTGCTGAGTTCCAGGCTTGCCTGGGCTACATAGTGAGCTCAGGGCCAGCCTGAACTACAAAGCGAGACCCTGCCTCAAAAACAAAAACAAAAAACCTGTAAAAGAAAAAGCAGTGGTTATGGATACTCTGTGCTGTGATTACCATTATGCAGAAGTTATCTTTTTTCAAGTAGGATCAAGGCCTTTGTAAAGCAGCAACGGTTTTATTTTGCCACCAAAGGCACTGGCACAAGAGAAGAGAAAGGAGAGAAAAACCCTAACTTTTCCAGACTTTTGCCTATTTCCTTAAAAGTCTGCATTTTCCTTAAAGGGCATGTATTTCCGAAATAGGCTCATCGCTTGGACACTCAGAACCCTTTCCGACTGTCACTCTTTCCGATTGTTTGCAGTACACGGGGACCCATTCAACACAAAACGGTTCATTCGTTCCCTGTCAACCTTTCATCTTGCAGTGATTTTTAAACTTCTCACACGATCCTTTGCTCGCATGAAACTCATCTAGCTGGCGCTGACCACTGATTTCCATCAGATTGCCACAGTTAGGTTAGTTTATTGCAAATGGCCTTTGAGTCTGAGGCCACCCCAATCCCCATGGTCTGCTCCTCCACTCCAAAACTCCAAAAGTTAATGCACTCTCCGTCTTCTCGATGTTTAACATCACATGAACGCTCAGCAACTTGGAGCAGATGACTGAACACTCTCCACGCTGGCCAGTGGCACTCTTGTTTTTTTTTTTGTTTGTTTGTTTTTTGAAATCAGGCGTATGGCTGACTCATCGACGCCAAAGAGGCGTCCCAGCTCCCTTTTACTCACGCCTTCATCTCGCTGTGCTCACGGATGCCGCTCTCCCCGCAGCCAAGAGCCCGGTTTGGGCCGTCCGAATGGCTGTGTGCTTTCCAATGAGTTCCTATTCTCTCCACTCCACTTGCTGAACATCTGATGAGGGTTCATCCTCGGTGTCCTTCACCCAGCTGTAAAATCGGCTCTATAACCAACTTTACAAAGTTCCAAACTGTGCCACACAGGGACTCCAAGTACTGGTGACCTTTGACACCTGAGACCTCGCCTCGCGAGATTTGGAAGAGAGGCAGTTCCAAGATCTCGCGAGGTTTAGAGAAATTTCCCGGGAATCTGTTAGGTGAGCTGAGGGGAGCCAGCAAGATGGCTGCACAGGCGCTATCCCTTTTAAGGGAGTTGACGCGACTGGAAGCGCCGCTGGAAGAGCTGCGTGCGTTGCAATCGGTGGTCCAGGCTGTACCGCTCAGCGAGTTTCGAGAGCAGGCGGCAGAGTTGAACCTCCGCCCCCTTTTCTGCCTGCTAAACGAGAACCATCGGTGAGAAACGCTGGGGATGAGTTTGGGATGAGAGTACAGCCAAATGATGACGAGGATGGTTGGGAGCGAAGGGAATCAGTTTCCTAATTTTTTTGCCGGACAGAAATTTGGCGAAACTGCAGAGAACGGAAGGACTCAGGGTTGATAGCCAAGAGACAGGATTCAAAAGCAGCCTCCGAGGAGTGTGACCTGGCCTCCTGGTTTAGCCGAGTTGGCGCGGAGCAGGAATTGAAGGAAAAAAAAGAGGTTGTGCACCTACAAAAATTTAGTTTGTGGACTTCCCTCATATTCAAAAGTGTTACTTTTTTTTTTTTTTTTTGAGACAGGGTCTCGCTTTGTAATTCAGGCTGGCCCTGAGCTCACTATGTAGCCCAGGCAAGCCTGGAACTCAGCAATCCTCCTGCCTCTGCCTCCCGAGTGCTGGGATGACAGGCGTGAGCCACCACGCCCGGCACTGGTATGTGGTATTGATTGCTGGTGGGCGTGAGTCTCCACGCCCAGCATTGCATGTGGTTGCTGGGATCGAACTCAGGGCCTTGCGCTTGCGAGGCAGGCGCCGGAACCACTGAGCTAAATCTCCGGCCCTTAAAAAGCGTTATTTTTGATTTAATACGCATCAATGATGTTCCATTAAAATTACTTGGATTTGATAATTTGATCATTTAGAATAACTTTTAAATGTTTGTGATCCATAATTTAAAACTGACCTTTCTACTTGGAATAACATACTACTTACTAAATTAACACTGAATAATTTAAGACATCTTCCTTGGCACTGACTTTTTAAGATTCCTCCCATTTTCACAAGTTTCTCCCCTCATTTAAATCCATGAGTTATCATTTTTCAGATCAGCTTATGAAATACTGCCTATTTGTTCTTTTTAAAGTCTTATTCTCATCGCTTCTCGGCCTTTTGGCTAAGATCAAGTGTAAAGTCTTATTCTCTCCCTCTTAGGAATCTGTTGTAGTAGTAGTGACCCTCATGACTTCTGACTTTCCTTTCCTAACTAGTCCTTCCCACCATGGAACTACAGTGAATTTCTCAGGTCATTTGGCTCAAACACTTTCCATGGTTTCCCTTCCCTGTAGTGTGAAATCGTGTATAATTATATATTACCATCCTACTGTTACATCCTTATCTTTTCCCTTTACTCCACCTGTTTCACCAACGGTGTGGCACCGCTTACATTCTTTAGAGCATGACTTGCATTTTCCTAACAGTATTCAGTTCTTTCTTAATCACTTCACTTCCAAGTGACTGTGTCTCAAATCTCCTAAAGGACCTAATTGCTATTTCTTTTAAGGATACTTGATACAATTGCCTGGTTATAGATCTGTTTGTCAAGTTTTTAGATCCTTACAGGTAGGGGCCATGTTTTGTTCATCTTGGCATCCTTCCTAGGACACAATATGATGTACTCTATGCCTGATACACAGTGAGGCTTGTAGGGTTTATCAAGGGCCACTAGTCTGACTCCTTCAAATTACAGTCATATTTTCAAAGGTCCCACTATAAGTTGGCAACAAAGATGCAACAGGATCTGAAGTGATGGGGGTTTGAAAAGCACCGTCCAAGAGAAGGCAGTTTATTAAATGGTGGAGTAATTTCTAGAGAAAAAAACTTGAATGAAAATTGAAAGACAGACCAACTCAGAACTGGACACATACTCTTTTGAGACAGGGTCTTGCTTTGTAGTTCAGGCTGGTCCTGAGCTCACTGTACTGTAGCCCAGTCATGCCTCGAACTCACAGCAATTCACCTGCCTCTGCTGCCCCAGTGCTGGGATTTCAGGAGTGAGCCTCCACGCCTACCACTGTGGTATGTGGTACTGATTGCTGGTGGATGTGAGTCACTACGGCGCGGTATTGTTGTATGTGGTTACCAGGGATCAAACCAGGGACCTTGCACTTGCTAGGCAGCCACTGGAACCCCTGAGCTGATCCCCAGCTGTGTAGGAGTAATTCTTGTCTGGATACTATATTAGCAATTGCCAGATATACTGGAATTATTCTGGCTAGCCCACATAAGTTGCTATGTACTGGGTCAGGTTCTGACCTTGAGTATACAAATCTAGAATCTTTTTTGTTTGTTTGTTGTTCAGTGCGGTGCTAGAGATCAAACCCAGGGCCTTGTGCCAGTTAAGAAAACATTCTACCATGAGCTACATTAAATCTAGACTCTTGACAGTTTTTGTAAAGGAAATTAGTTTTAAGGTTACTGCTTTATAACATGGAAGTGAAACAAGTTGAATTATAAATTATAATTCTTTGTATTTTTGATATGACCTGAAATTTGTAGCTATGCTGTTTAACCTACCATTGCTTTTTTAAAAACAGCTTCATTGGGGTATAATTCATATGCAATGAACTGGATATAATAAAATGTACAGTTCGACAAGTTGTGACATATGTGTATGCTGCATACTCATGCCACTGTCACCACAATCAAGATAGTGAGCGTATCTTTTGCTCCCAGAAGTTTGCTCACACCCTTTGGTTAATGCCTCCCCAAGTTGGCCAGGCATCCATTGATCTGCTTTCCATCAGTGGAGATGAGTTTTCTGGGGTTTTGGCCAGTACATGAAGAGTCATATCATCATTAGTCGTATTAGGAAAATACAAGCACAGTGAGCTTTAACTAAACATTAGAATGTCTAATGTGAAAAAGGGTTGAATAGCTAAATAAAGTGTATATAAGTATTAACCTGTAATGAGATATTTTATGTATAACCTTATAAAGGAAATTTTCATAAATGAATTTCTGAAAGTATTACACTAAATGAAATAAAATCCAAAAGGAAAAATGTGTAATCCCATTTATGTGAGATATCTAGAATACTTAAAATTTAGGGAGAAGGTAGAATGGCAGTTGCTAGGGTTGGGGGAATATTTAATGAGTCCAGTGTTTCAGGTTGCAAAGATAAAAAAGTGATAGAGGTGGAGAGTGATGATGATTGCACAACAGTACTAATGTTCTTATTGTATATTTAAGAATTGTTAAAGCAGTGAATGTTATGATATATAATCAGTTTTCTTTCTTTTCTTTTTTTTGAGACAGGGTCTCACTTTGTAGTTCAGGCTGTCCCTGAGCTCACCATGTAGCCCAGGCAAGCCGTGAACTCAGCAATCCTGCCTCTGCCTCCTGAGTGCTGCAATGACAGGAGTGAGCCACCACGTCTGGCTCTTTCTCTTTCTTGCCCAGGCTGCTCGTCAAGATCCCCCTGCCTCTCAGCCTTCTAAATGCCTGGGATCATAGGCACCCACTACTATGTCCTGGTTTACTCACATTTTTTTTTTTAAGTAAAGGAAAAAATGTGAAATCCTATTCAGAGGAGCAGTTAGTCTTCATTTCACTTCTATTCCCCTCCCCTAGCCCCTACTAGCCAGAAATCTACCTGGTACATCTGTGGATTTGTCTATTTTCTGAATGTCTTCTAGAAAGTAGGGTTATCATCCAAGAAGACTGTTATGTCTGGCTTCTTAGCATGTTTTCAAAGTTGGTTCCTATTGTAGCATATATAGGTACTTCCTTTTTTCTTTTAAATGTATTTAAGATCTTTAAAAATTTTATTTAATTATTATGAGCATTCATGAACAGATTTCTGTCTAAGCATGTTTTCAATTTTCTTGTGTGTAAAACCATTCTTAATTATTCCCTTATGTTCACATAAGCAAACTGGAATCCCTGAAAAATGAATGTTCATTTTTTTTTTTTTACAAGTTAATTCTCTTTTTTTTTTTTTTT